>JAPYZA010001408.1:0-41372 GCA_030522685.1 Eupelmus azureus | reverse complement strand
CATATTTACACAAAACCAAAACTCGAGGTCGAGGCCAACCCGCGCGCTTCTGATACATAATTTTCGCATTTCTCGCGCGCCTCGATCATGCGCAGGCTCTGCTCGAGATTTTTCCGCACGTTTCTTTTCGCATCGCCGAGTAGGTATATATACACTCACGCACACCGTGTTTATCAATTCCCTCACGTATATACCTAAAACACAAAGATGCTCTTTACGTAATCCTCTCTTCCTACCTTATCATAAGCCGCTTGCGCGCGCCTGCGGCCGTTATCGAGCTTTTCGAATTCATTCTTTTTTTCTCCTTCTCCTCTTTTTCTTCCCTCCCCTCATACAACCCGCAAAACCCGCCCCCCCCCCCCCCCCCGCAGCGACATATCTCCCCCCTCGCCGCGTATCAGTTTCAATTTCAAAAGTACACAAGTATATATATAAACACGCAGCCGCGCGCGCACTCACAACAATATCCAGGCGGATTATATCATCACGGAGGCGCAAATCGCCCAAGAGTCGTTCAACTATGCGAGGCCTGCGAGTTTCGATCGGCTCGCCGAGCGGCCCCCTTTGGCAGTCGAAAAGTTGAGGCTAGAAAGCGCGACCGCCTACCCCGCGCGGCCCAGTGTCTCTCTCCGTCTGCGCGAAATTATACATCCTATCTACACTTTCCAGACGTATGCGCGAATAAAACGCGCCCGCAGAGAGGCGCCGCTCTGCCTCTCTCGCATCGTCCGCGGGGGGTAGCTATATAGCCTGCTGCTGGCCCGTGTCGCTGGCGTCGCTGGCGCCGTTAAAATACTCCTCGTCGGGGGTTGTGCGGAGAGCTCGCGGTGTGCGCGTCGCCGGAGATAGACACGCAGAGTGCACAGCGGTCTAGCCGTGCCTGTTAACAGAGAGAGAGAGAGGGCGGGCCGGCCAGCGCGTTGACAGCGGGGACAGTGCGAGGATCCAGCGGGCGCAGAGTCGCCGTTTATTATGGCCGCGGTCAACGCGACGAACTGCAGTGCGCCAGCGGCTACGGCCTTGGGCTCCAACGAGAGCCAGTACTTCTACGAGGATGTCGTCTACCGGGTGGACAAGCGGGGCAACGTGGAGTTTGGGATTGTTATGGAGAACGACGATCAGGAGCTGTCGGACGACAGTAGCGGCAACGAGGACAGTCCCAAGAGGAAGAAGGGCGAGATCAGGGTCGTCTGGCATCCGTCCGGTGTCGAGGAGCTGGTTAACTCCAAGAAGGCAAGCTTTTTATGGGGTTGAAGGGGCTGGGTTTGGGGTTTTTTTGGAGCAGGTTGAGGGATGGTGGTGTGTCCTGGTGGTTTGATGAGCTTTGGGATAGGTTTTTTGTGCTGGGGTAGTGGGTAGTGTTTGGGTTTTGGGAGAATGCCTAGATTTGGATTTAAGATTGATCTAGTAGCGTAGTATTATTACTTTATATGCTCTTGTAATCTGATACTACATTGCTCACTATAGCATGAACAGGTTGTTTATATAGCTTGTAGCTGGTCCAAGCCTATATGTTTATGACAAATATAGTTTGTTACTTTTTCTAATGTTATACTTGATGCCACTTGTACATAATCTCTTACACAATAATATTGACCTCTAGGCTTCAGTGTTTACAGATTTCTGACTGCTTATGTGGAAGAATTAGAAATTTCTAATTACTTTATCACTAAATACCAATGTGCATACCAATTGATGCCTGTTTTAAAAATTAAAATTTTTGTTGGAAAGCTTTCATAATTAATACTTAATTCATTTTGAAACTTTTCTGTTTTTACGACTTAAATAAGACAGATTTTAATCTGTGTAATAAATATAATATGGGCATAAAAACTTTTATACTTGCTAACAATTTAATTTAATAAAATTTAATTCTTGGTTTTTTTATCTTATATTTACTAGATTAAAATAATTATATTAATTTTAAGTTTTTTAATATTAAGTATCCATAATTCCTATTGTTGAATTAAATTAGGTAAATTATTTTCAATTATTTTGTAGTAAATAAATTAATTTAAAGTAATAAAAATCAAACGATTCATAAGAATATAGGTATTGCTACAGGTTCATCTGGCTGACAGAACTTTGATGCCTGGTGATGTGGTTCGGCGCATGATTAAAGGAAAAGATACACAGAGAGGATACTGTCGAGACATCGAATTGACCGCTTGCGTCCAAGTTATTGGTACCAAACAGGTATTAACCAACATAAGAAGTGAAGATTTAGTACCACTAGAGGTAAAATAAAACAAAAATTACTTTTAATTTCTAATTTATTATGGTGCAAACTAATAATAACAATATTGCTTGTCTAGGAATTTGCTGCTGACATAGCAGTATGTATGGACTCTTGGGTAGGAGGAATTCGAATGGTTCACTTTAAATTGTGGCTGGCCACTCCAGATGGGTCCAGATGTGTCATTAACGAAATTGATGCTCGGGGACTAGAACATTTTGAAGAGAAACGAGAAACTGTATGAATAAATTTTATTAATATTATAATTTATTTTACAATTGTTATATTGCTTTTAAAATTTGTTAAAAGTTTTTAATTGATTTAATATTACAAAGATTAGAATTCTTATTTTCAACTCATGAAAAGATAGTAAAAAGATTGCATAGCATGATTCCTTATGGTGATAAACTAAATTTATCACTTGAAAATAAGATCCTTTGTTTTAAAAGTTTTAAAATTTATAAAAAGATAAAAAGGCATAGAACACTCGATTATAAAATACTAATTTGTATGTATTCTTTTAGGACAATGACTTTCCTCACTCATCAGAATTCTATCCAGGTCAGAGTTTATGGGGTCCTGTACATTGTCTTGAGGAAGCCCAGTGGATTCAGTGTACAAAGGAAATGAAGGCAAAAAGAAAATCAAAGCCTCAGCGAATAACGAAAGTGGTTGTAGAAAAAGTAGAAACAGATTGGGTGGGTGTGCACTGGCAGTGTAGAGCTTATTCGAAGGATGGTGCTTGGTCAGACCAAGCACATCCTAAATTCGTGGTTGAGGGCGAGGACTTGAAGAAGCTTAAGTTGCTCAACGTCTTTGAGCCGTCAACGTTGCAAGTGGGTGACCGGAATTTTTATGTGATCAAAGGTGATGAAAATGTGATAACGCGAGAACAGTGGCGAAAGCAGCAGCGAGAGATCTTTCAAGTTCCTAAACATAGTCCAAGGAAAACTCGTAATATTAATATGTCAAAAGCGGCCGTCGAGGAGAAAATAAAGAGAGAAAAAGAAAGGGACAAATCGCAGGAAAATTCAAAAGAGCAATTCGAAATGAACGCTGAAAATAAAGTAAATAGCGAAAAGGACGTTACCAGTAATAATTTGCTAGCACCACCACCTCAAAACCAACATACAGAAAGCTCTGATGATTGGGATACAGAAGACACGGGTTCGCAAAGCGATTCCGCATCGGTAATAAAAATTTATAATTTAAAAAATTAAGCTTAATTTAAACTTTGAATTGTAAATGTAAATTTTATTGGACTTAGGTATCAAGCGGTTGCTCCAGTTTGTCGTCAATGGGAAAGAAAAAGAAAGGTCCAGCATTAATGACAAAAGTTCTTAAAAAACGTAAATTGTGCAAAGCTAGAAAAAAAGTTCCGCCTACTCCCCTGGTACCTGGAACAAAAATTGTTGTAGAAACTCTTTCTACAAATACAAAAGCAAATGTTGTATGGCAAGATGGCTCAGTAGAATTCGGTATGTAATAATTTTTAGTATTAATACATTCAACCGTTTATAAATTAACATTTATAGTTAAAATAACTCATTATTACTAAATAAAATCAAATTTGCATGCTTGTAATTTGCAGTGTATTTATATATATGATCAAACTTAATGTTTAATTTTTTAGGAATTCCATCTACTCAACTGTATCCAATCCATCATTTAGATGACAAGGAATTTTTCCCTGGTGATTTTGTTGTTGATCAAAAGGAAGAATCAAGAATGTATGGTGTAGTTCAAAGTGTGGATCATCAAGGAAGAACTGCTAAAATAAAATGGTTTAAAACTTACACATCTAGTCAAAGTCCTCAGTAAGTAAAATTAAAATTTAATATTTATAACTAAATTTTTTAATTTAAAAATATGAAGATATTTTTATGACGGAGTGATTTTAAAAGAGTAATTAAATTAAATATCAATATCGATACTCATTATTAAAAAATTTTTTAATTTTAAATATCCGATTTATTTTTATAATTTAAATTTATTATCTAATATGAAAATGACGTATCTGTAACGTAGGCCAACATTTTTGGAAGAGCGCGAAGTGAGCGTTTACGATCTTAAAGATCACCCAGACTTTCAGTATCGTCCGGGAACTCTAGTCATTCGCATAGCGAACTTTGAGGGAGAAGACGCTGGTTGTACTGCCGGCCAGGTCCTCGATAACTATCCTGAGGGTCGTGTTAAAGTATGGTGGGTGGACGGTCACGTAAGCATGTGTTGGCCGCAGGATCTGTACAAAGTAGGCGAATACGACAGCGACGAAGGCGAGCTCTGGGACGACGTATCGTCAGATGCCTCCTGGGAAACAGAACTTGAGGATTGTTTCATAGCAGACAATGACGGAAGTACGGAACAGACAGAGAGTATCAAACCCAAACTCGCGGCGCACATCGAGAAGGCGAGGATTGCTATGTCCAGACTGGAGGAGATTTTTACTCAAAATCCAGCATTACAAACCACTGAGGTTATGAGAAGATTATTGGAAGTTTACAAGGACTGCCGTTATATGGACAGATTGATGGGTACGTCTTTCTTTCACGAGAGTCATTTTCAAGGGCTGCTTGAAAGGGTGAGAGAGAGAGGTCGGGCCAATGTAGCACAAAGAATGGCTGATCAGGTTTGTACATTTCTATTTAGTTAAATTATAAAAAAAATAAAGTTTTAAAAACTTTTTTTATTTACTCAATCTGTGATTTAATTAGTAATATTTGATTTATTCGTACAGGTTAATAGACTTTTCACTCATACAGAGAGTGGATCGGAAGGTAATTCCGAACTCATTGAATCCAAAAGTCAAGATGCTCAAAAAAACACAAGTGTTAATAATTCCTTGGAGAAATCTGCTTCTGAAGAAATTAGCGTAGTTTTCACTGAAGAAGATCCTGTTTTTAACGATGATGAAAACAAAGAGGACACAAAAGCTGTTGAACAGAATACAAATCAGTTATTCATCAACATCAATCGAAATCCTGAAGACTCTGGTTTATTTTCTGCGGAACACTCGAAAAAAGAGTCCGGTTCTAGTGAATCCAGCGGTGAGTTTCTTCTCAGCGAAGACGTAAATAATGTTGATCGATCTCCAGCTCCCGAAACACAAAAAAATTCGCCACTTCCTGAAAACATAGGCAATATTCACGTTGGATCTTCTCACGTATGTGTTAAGCTTTGCAATCTCATCAAAGCCCAACTAGGTAATAAGACAAATGAAACTATTTAATTGTAACGTTGATAACTTTTTTCAACATTGTAATTTATTAATATAATTTTTTTAATTCTTTAGTCCTAGCGCACGCGGAGGTCTCTCGTAGATTTGGTCTTTCCAAAATGTCATTATCAGACGCTGCCAAGACTTCATCGCCGAATAAAAAGCTCAAAAAAGAAGAAAAGATTGAGCTCCTTTCAGAGCCATCCGAATCTTCCATAGAGATTCCACCACCCGTTTACACAGAGGGCGAGGGCTTCTCGATAGAAGAAACTGCTCCTGATAGTCACAAGTTTAAGCTCACAATGTTCCAGCCAACTGACCGACCCAACTTCTTCCGTACCGTATCAAAGGAATTGAAATTACTTAGAAGTTCATTGCCTCCTGGAATATGGGTCAAAGGTTTCGAGGATAGGATGGATTTATATTCCGTAATGTTACGCGGACCTGAAAAGACGCCGTACGAAGATGGTCTCTTTTTATTTGATTTTCAATTATCTGCTGATTATCCAGCTGCGCCTCCATTATGTCATTACATCTCGTACTGCAGTGATAGGCTTAATCCAAATTTGTATGAAGATGGTAAAGTATGCGTGAGCTTGCTAGGAACGTGGGCAGGTCGTGGAACAGAAGTTTGGACGAGCTCGTCTACCCTGCTTCAAGTCATCGTTTCAATTCAGGTATAATTGAAATAATTTTTGTTTGTACGATAAACAATTTTGATTTTAGATTTAATAATTAGTAACTTATTTTTTCAGTTTATTTTGTTGTAAAGAACATAAACAATATAAAATATAATTTTTAAATTTTTAATATTTTTCCAGGGCTTGATTCTTGTTGCGGAGCCTTACTTTAATGAAGCTGGATTTGAAAAACAAAAAGGCTCACAGCAAGGTCGTGAAAACTCGAGAATGTATAACGAGATGGTGGTGCTTAAACTCGTGCAGTCACAGACAAAATTGATTCAATATCCACCTCCAGTTTTTAAGGATACAATCATTGAACATTTTAAGAGGCATTCTGAGAAATTGCTAAAAAGATTGGAGCTATGGATGGAGATTTCCGAACAACACAATAATCAACATCCGTTGTCTCCTGTCACGCCAACTACTTTTAAAGAAATTGCTCCAATCGGTATGCTAATTATAAAATTCTTGTTTAAATTTGAGTATTTTTTAATACTTGAATGTAATAGTTTAAAATTTAGTTACCACTAACACATTTACTTTTGAAAAGCTGAAAACATTAAAATTTTAATATTTTCTTTAGATAACAAAATCTTACCAGAGTTTCCTCTCATACCGGCATCAAAAGGATTCTGCATAACATTGAAGAATACCCTGGCAAATTTCAAACGTACTCTTGTTCGCGAAGGAATAATACAACAATCTCTTGATGTTTCTTCTTCTTGCGAAGCTTCCCAGGATTCGATAAGCAGATTAAATAGAGTATCGATCGACGAGGGAGGCACGTCAACGATATCGAGTTCACCATCACAACAAACAATCGGCAGCGAACCAACGCCGAAAACGACGACACAAGAATCATCCACGAATCTCAGCACAGTCCATCAAAGCGAGACGAAGAGAGACAGCTTAGAGCGTAATGCCAGCTAGCCACAAGGTAAACCCAAACGCTTAGCTTACAAGAATAATCACACGGCTATTCGGTAATATATAATTATTTAATCTTACTGAATAAAATGATGCAAAAAAATAATAAATTTATTAACTAAATAATCAACAAAATACAGTTGAACGAGGAGCACGTTCATATACCTATTTATTGAATACCAAAATGCAAGATAAATTAAAAAAAATGAAATATAAACGCAATGTCGCGCTGCATGGAGCAACGATGATGCAGCTGGCATTTCTCTATTATAATGTCGAAGCGCCGTTTCATCGTTCGTCTCTTAATCAGCGAATAGACAGCACTTGTACACTTGTCACTAGTATACTTAACCATGGAGGCCGGCAAAAATAGGGTGGTTTTTCTTTCTTCGTCGTACGCATAGAAAATCTTGATCGATTATGAATATATAAATATCTGCCTCAAAGTTGTGTTTTTTCGAACTTGAACTTGTATATTTGCTGTACGTACTGTCAGGAAAGATATGCACAAAAATGATGTAGATGTTAATTTTTTTAACTTTTCAAAATTCTTTTATTTACATCAATAGTCGGTTTTTTCTTTCTGTTAAAATAATATATTTATATTTTTTTTCTATTAATCAAATAAAAATGATAACTTTTACTTTCAAAAGTATAGCAAGTTTTTAATTGATGTATAAAAACAAAAAATACAGAAACATTATCCTGTCTCTTTCAAATTTAGCTAACAATCTATTATGAAGAGTCATCTTTTGAATAAATTTTACTGTATATCTCGCCTTAAATGCGCCGTAAATGTAATAATTAAAAAAAGAATCGAATATTTGTCAAATTTACTAGGAAATCTCTTAGGCTAAGATCCTTTGAAAAGCGTTTTTCTACTACAAAAGAAATTAGCGTAAATATTACTTTCTTGGATGTGCATCAGTCTTGAGATTTTAACGATATCGTAGAAAGATTTTAAGACAAACTTAATAACAGCGTAACTTTTAAGAAATTTTGAGGCAGATTTTTAACAAGAAAGAAAATCATTAAACGTTTGTAATTAGGTTTTAAAAGAACCACACGTTTATCGTAAGCAACACTAAAAAAATGATTGAGTATTAAAGAGATGAGGACAGCCAGTAATTTTATTTGTTGCTGTGTCTTGCAAATAATAGGAAAGGAGAAGCGAAAAGTCATTATTACTAATTTCAAAAATTTGAAATCGTGATGGGAGTTACGCACTTTAATACATGCGAAATCTTGTAATTGTAGACGATACATTGCAGATGTTAATCACTAGATAAATTTCTTAGTCAGGTTCAGCGAAAATTTTCACGCGCAGAAATAAGAAACACCAAGCAATTTATTACACGTGCATTTAACTTGTGCTCGATGTAAAAAGGTCCTTTTGTTAGAGCAACGTTGCAGAGCATTTCATAGAAAGACAATGAAAACCTGCAATTATTGGCTAATGTTTAGTCCGAATCTTTCATTAAAAACATATTTTGGTGTTTGTGTATGAATTTAATTTATAAAATCTTTCATAAATTTAGCTTCAATTAGTGAATAATTAAAATAAATGTAACAGTCATGTCTTCTTAGATTTTTTCTATTATGATTTAAAATTTTTAATTATAAATTATACAAATATTGGTAGCAAAAATTTTATTTATGCATTGTTTGTTTATTGTTACTCATATTTCCATTGTTTGCTTAGCTAAAAGTTTCATCTCACAAGTAAATGTTTTAAGTTAATTTTTACATTTCTGCATTAAAAAAGTATAGGTTCTAAATTATTTTATATTTTTTTATAAAATTGTAAATTACTCTTGTTTTAATAATTCACAAATTGTAGTAGAATAAGTTTGAATGTAACTACTACTGACATAATTAATTATGAACAATTATAAATTGTTTTTAATGAAATGTTGTGTCCAGGTCCGATGATGAAAATAAGCAAACCAGTAGCAATACATTGAGCCAAAAAGAACAAGCAAACACTCTACGATAGTTCTTAAGTGCATAACAGTAAAAGTGGTTAGAACCACTGCATTTTCTGGCGTGCGGAGAGAGAAAGATAAAGAAAAGTATACTCACTGATCTGCTCACGACTCGTAAATGCCATCCATTAATAAAAAAAAAAAAAAAAAACGATATTGCGGATCAGACCCAAAGAAGTAATTAAACTAAAGTGACTTTAGATACAATAGGTAATAGTTTTTAGAGATGAAATTCGTATTATAGATAAATCTATCGACGAGAGTCTAATGTTATTGATTATTCGTAGGCTAGATTGTAACAGCGATTATATAAAGACTTCGAAAGCTCCGATGTCCATGACGAAATTACTGTAAACATTATTCATGCATCTTCTACCGTTTAATATTTTCTCTCTTAATTTATTATATCGTAGCTTTCGCTTGGAAGTCCTGTTTAATTTTGTAGCCTTTATAAAAAATATAACACGAACCTCGGCGCATTTACTCATTGGGTACTTAAAACAAATTAAGAGAGTGGCATCGCTAGAACTATTTTCAAGACTATACACTATTGTATATTATAATAAGCGTCATTTCAGTATTAATTCTTTTGTTTGTTATGTTTATTTCTCTCTTATTAGGCATTAATATACGTCCTTCCAATAAGGAATCGAAGGAGAGTAGGCGAATTTTTGTAAAATAATGAAGAGACATGTTATGGGAAATGAGGAGTGTTACCGATTGATTAGAATGAAAGTTACTAACTGCGAAGATTTACAGTATGTAGTTTAAATGAATTCTTTTCATTTATTTGCTCCTAAAAAAAGTTTGCTGATTAAATGTATAATCTTAATTTTCGATATTAACGAGCTGTTGCGTAGAATAAAAATTGGATTACACTTAAATCTTTCAAACGTCCATAATATTTTTTTATGTATTTCTATTTATTGAGAAAATAACTTCTGTAATTTGATACTTTTTCACATACTTGAGTATTTGAAAAAGAAATAATATTGCTAATGTTAAAACAAAATCGGATCGAATGTAACACGTTTTTATGGAAAAACAATGCTGCATTTTTAAGAAGATATCCAAATAATTAATATTATAAAATTATTTGATTAAAATATATTTTCAAGATTGAAAAATTCTTATACTATTACTTTTTAAGAAACTGAAAGTACTTTGAATAGGCTGTAATTTTTGCTTGATTTTTGATAATATTTTAAACACAATTAGTCAATATATTTAAACTATAATATATATTAAATTAAATAAGTTATGTATTTAATTTATAAAAAATTAAACCTTGCTTTAAATTATCAAATTCATTTCATATTTATTTATAAATATTTAAACTATAATTTATTCAGTATATTTATTTATATAAAATTGAGTAAAAAATGTTTGTTCTAGTTACATAAAAGCTTTAAATTCGTATTCTTTAGCTTATTAGCTAAATTAATTAAAATGCGCATTCGGCATAAAAGCTCTTATAAATTTTTTATTTTTGTGCGCACACACGAATACAAAATTTAATGAGATTATTTTTAAAATGTTTTGTTTTTTTGATTTTGATGTATGTTATCAAAAATAAAACGCCGATCAATTTGAAAAAGCATTTAAATATAATGAAAAAATGGAGCATCTCTACATTTGGTGTCCGTTCCTATTTAAGTTATTAAAAAAAAAAGTAACACGCGAAAGATAAGACACCATCGAATTCCAAGAATTTGCGAATTTCATCTGCAAATAAATAAATAAAAGGCTTGTACGAGACGGGCGAGAAACTTGTTGAAAAAACAAATATTTAAAAAATACGAGCATGTAACTGTTTTTCTATGGTCCTGCCGTTTGCGCGTCAAAATGGTGCTGTACGTTATTATAAAAGTAATAAAAAATGAAATAATTAATAACAGAAGTGCATAGCGAGGCTGAGAGAGAAAGGATAAACTGTACCGTATAGCTGGGAAACGCTAAAGAAAGTGTACAATAAACAAAAAAAAATTAATAATAATTGTGAGAGTGAGGGTGAGAAAGCAAGCATAAAGAGAGAATGAGTATTAAAAACGAGACAAAACGAACAAAAATGATTAAAAATGAGAAAGTATAGCGATGAAATTAAAAAAATGCAGCGTGTTTGAGGAAGATTTTTTCGTTTCTTGGCCAAAGCGACGGAAACGTGATGTTTGAGATGCCTTGTATATGTGCCAGCTATTTATATTTGTATTATTACTATAATTCCTATTCGTAAGTCGTCATGTGGAATTTTATTTTCGCTGTGAGTTTTTCGTGATGCGTACGACTCTAAAAAAAAACATAAAAAACTCTTTACTTATTAAATAATAAAAAAAAATGTACACAAGGAGTGAAAAGTACGGTGTGTATTGAGAGGCAATGCTTATATGAAAAAAGTAAACAAATCGTCGTACAGTTCGATGATAATCACGTTATTAAATACTACACGACTGTATTTTTTTGGTTTACTTTCCGTTCGTTTCTTCCTATTATTATTTTTCGATCAATAAAAATTTTAATCGATGAAAAATACATAACTTATTTTTTGTACAGGTATCCTTTTATTCCTGTTTCCCTGTCTACTGAACTACTCGACGATGAAAAAATTCCTGTATGTTCATAACGAGTATCCTGATATCCTCGATCATTGTTTTAGGTTCAGAAAAAAGTTACTGTTTGTGCTGCTTAGACCATAACATTCGTTTTTACATTAAAATTATGCAGTTTTTGTAAACGTTAAAAAATAAAATATAAAAGTAAAAATTCGTTTTAAATCTTTATAAGAATTGATTTAAAAATTTGAATCAGATAAATTTTAACTTAGCAAAAAAGTTAAATAAAAATTAATTTAATTAGTTAGTAAAGGAAACGACGCAAAAATTAACATGTTTTCATGTTATTAAATATTATAGTACTGTAGTGCTGACCTATAGCCATTTTTTGGCAAACAAAAAATAGAAACTAATGAAGAAAAGGTAAAAGATTATAGTAATTTATTATTTTATTATATTTAATAACTTTTCAATTATGAATTTTATTTACATTAAGCAGCATTATTTATAAAATATCAATTTAAAGTGGAAATGAATAATTAAAATTTAAAATTTAATGTAATTTAATTTTATATTTTACTATATCGTAAGTTTTAAAAGGTATCAGAATTTAAAATATTATAGAGCAGTAATAGAAATATTTGAAAATAGATTATCAAATTATGTTTTTTTTCAAGTGCTTGTTTCCTATATCGATTTTTTACTCTTGAAACACTGGAGAAAAAGACATGAGAAAAAAGAAAGATTTTCAGAAAGTAGGGCATGTAAAATATAAATAAAAATCATAGACCAGCCATGGTTGTCTTTTTCTATAGATGTACAGGTGAAAATATCTAGATGTATCATACGAGATAAGAGCACCTGCTATCTCGTAGAAACCTTATCAGTTGGCCGTTGATTCACAAAGCATTCGGAGAAGATAAGGACTCGCCCAGTTTTTTAGTTTCAGTCTGTCCGCTGAAATTGTTGAATTAACAGTGTTCAAAGTAGTGAGAATACGACGGAAAAATGCGTTCCAGGACCGTTTTGTATTACTTGGCAGTTGGATTCCGTGAGTATAATTAAAAATTTGTTGTAGGGTTTTCTTTTTCTTCTTGCAATGTTGCGTATAAGAGAGCGATGAATCATTAACATTTGATATGTCAGACAATACTTTTATGTCAAGTACACACTATTAAATGAATTTAATAATAATTTTTAACGTAGGTTTTGCATTATTTGCAGTGCACTAACTGATCTTCCAATACAGCAATTGTTTCACACTTTACTACAATATTATAAATTAGAAAACAATATAATATGAAAGGACATTTTCTATATTGAAACAAATTTTTCTAAGGAAATTCATAAGTTTACATGAAATTACTTAAGTAACAAAAAGAGCTTTATAAAGTTAAAATCGGATGAAAAGTGAAAAACTAAAATTTATCTTAATGGTTCGAAACATTTTTTTTGTAATATTTCCTCTTTTATATTATATTATTTTGTATATTATTATATTTCAAAAAAGTATAGTAAAAAAGTTATATTACAAGACCAGTTAGTGATCAATATAAAAAGCAAAAACTATCTTAAAAACAGAATGTGTTTATTCCTATAATAGTATATTACTCACCTACGGAGATAAAGATAGAGTGCACCATGGTCCCAGATTGCAAGTAAATTGTCACCTTACCCGAAGACAAAAATGGCAAATATGTGATCTGAGGCATTATTTTAAATTTACCGTGACGCGTATATAATTTATATAATTCTTTTATAAGTCAAAATTGCTAATTTTTTATTTCTGCGCCGGAATAAAAATAGATACTTTGGTGGGAATATGTAAACAATTCTTTTATAATTTGTGCTCTGAATGCCTGTAATCTAATTTCAACTCTAAGCATACGTATTCTGTGAAACAAATTAAAGATATTTAATTCTACTATATAGACTCTATTAACACTTGATTCGTTTCATTGTTATTATTTAGTAATTTTTTAAAGTATTGACTTTGTTCAAGGATTTTGGCAATTCTCTTTATGCAGATTAAAATACTTGTTACAGTAGAAATAATAACAGATATTTTTAATTATATGTTTGACAAAATTGTTTTTTTAAAAACTTTAATTATATATATTTTCAGTGATTGTTGGAATCTTTTTGGGTGAAGTCGAAGCTAGACGAAAAATTCTGCGAGGACGTAAAACCATAACTAGGCGATACTATAGTAAGTTCAGTTTATACTAACAATAATCTTAACTCATTGTGAAAATTGTTTGTAAATTGTTCAAACTTATTGTTTATTTTAGGAGGAACAGCTATTCCAGCTTGGTCTATTGCTGTTCTCTCCGGCATTGGAATGTTGGCAGTTGGTGCTGGATTATTCCTCATTTTAAAAAAACTAGTAATCGATTCGGTAAAAACGAGTGAAGTACCTACGTATCAGCCAGCAATGCAAGAGGATGTTTGAAAAGTGTATATTCTAATAATCGTTTATCCTACATATTAAAATCATCTAGTTTATACTTATTATTGTAAATGATTTATTTGTAAATTTCCATTTAATTAATGACAAAATACATATGTAATTTTTTATACGTGTATAAATACATTCACCGTGTGTTTTTTAATTCAATTACAATGTGGCAACGAATGTTAACGACGAACTGACAAAATAAGCTGCGAAATTAACGGTCAATATCATTGTCACATCGTGATCATATAATCATTTCATTTTCATTCGAGCATAAAACTAGCTTTATTCACGATCACATCCGATAAGATATTCAAAATTTCCGCTCATATACGTTATAATTTAAAACTGCACTGTTTATGATGACATTGCGGACGAGTCAAAATTCTTTTACAATTACATGAATAATCAGTATATTTTGGGATCCATAAGGATAGCGTTACAGGACTCGCGTTTGCTCCCGTGACGAACGGAGCTTGAAACATCAAACTTGCGTTGAGAAGGAGGTCAATTTTTGTATTCCAAGTATTTTGTTTTAATTATAATAAAGACCACGCAATTCGTTAAGTTGGAGTGAATTTATTTACCGCGAGTCCTATTCGTAAAAGTATGAAAACAATCTAAATTTAAGATTAAAATTCTCTACGATGATATTTGTCTGGATCAAAGTACGACGTAACCACTACGCGATTATTGAACTTCCGTCCCGTCAATGCTTGTTGTGCCTTCTGACAGTCAAGAACGCTGTTGAATTCAACAAATACCTAAAAAGAAAAAGTTTTGAATTGATTATTTTAGAGGTAAATTTATTTTTATTTTTATAAAATAAGACTCTTTTTGATACATTTTAAAATTATAAAAACAGTACAAACCTTTCCACATCCAGGCACGTCAACACCTTCGATGGGTCTTGGTATTTCGACAGACCTAACGACACCGTATTTATTACACTCTTCTTTAATATCATCAAGAATTTCTTCGTACTCTTCCTCTTCCATTAATTCTTCCGGTGTTACCATATTCAGCAGGCATAATACCTAATAAAATTATATCATAATTAATAAAAGTCTAGGAAATTTATCAGCTGGTAATTATAACTAATTTACGAACATTTCGATTGCTTAAATTAAACTTTTTTCAAATCAAATATTTAATGATAAATAATGTACTACTTTATAAAGATTCAAACCAAGATGTTTGAGTCGACAAGTGTGCTTTAACTGTAATCATTTATTCTTGAATTTACTTTTTTTTACGTTAGCTAGACACGATCTTAAAAAAAACAAAATTCTCAATCAAATAAAAAGCCGTAAAAAAAGAAAGCCTTACCTCTGTGGGTGGTCCGCTCGTGCCCACCATGGACAGTCCCGGCACCTGGATCTGCACCGGCGCCTGTGCGCCGATCATCGGATTCTTCGCGCCGACGCTGGCGCGCTGCACAATCAGCTTCTTATCGCCCAGCTGCATACCGTTGAGGCCGACGATCGCCTGGTCCGTCATCGACACGTCAATGTACTCGCAGAACGCGTAGCCCTTGGACAAGCCCGTTGCCGAGTCCTTCACCAAGTTGAACGCCCTCAGCTGGCCGAAGCTCATCAGCAGCTCCTTTACCTGTGGATATATTTCATTGGCGTGGGATTAGTCATTGCTGTTTGACATTCTGAGGGGTGGAGCTGATTGTGACACTGAGATAAGAGTTTAGCTCTGTGGGTTTGGCTAGAGAGGGTTGCGGAGTGGGTTTTGTACCTTGCCGACGAAGGCAGTTTGCTGCTGAGGGCTGGAAGGTTTGGGAGAGGAAGAGGGTGGTTAAGGGTTGGGTGGTGTTTTGTCAGAAGGTACCAATGCACGAGCAATCACTGGCCGAGAATCAGTTTTGCGTCAAGTATTTTTGTTGAACTATCGCCTTTTTTTCTTTTGTACGGATGTGAGAACGATTCGAAACTGGTTTACAATGTTTTTTAAGTAAAATTAGAAATGGTGATCGAGTAGGATGAAGTTTGTGTTGCAGTGATGCGTTCGTCGATAAGGTAGAAAGCC
The DNA here is from genome assembly GCA_030522685.1 of Eupelmus azureus. Taxonomy (NCBI): domain Eukaryota; kingdom Metazoa; phylum Arthropoda; class Insecta; order Hymenoptera; family Eupelmidae; genus Eupelmus; species Eupelmus azureus. Next base: position 25,283 of record JAPYZA010001408.1, on the reverse strand, counting down.
ACAACGCTGTTTTTTATAATTGTCTACAGAACGGCAAAGTCAATATTAACAAATGCGACGTGTGCGAATGCTATGAAAGCGTCATAATTAAATAAATTAAAATTTAATTTTGAAGAACTGACTTTTTTTCAAGTCTTATTGTATAACCAAATTCTTGTCTCAGTGTAGCTATGTTTCACTGCTTCGGACTGTAAACTCATAGAACAGTGGTGGAAAGCTATTTACAAGCGAAAAAGCATCCTTTTCAAGTTTGAACTCTACTAAAAAATCTACTGAGTCTAAAGCTCTTGAAACATAGTTTCATATTATTTCATCATCGCTTCCTAAATAAATTTAGTTTCTCGCCGACCTATCAAACAGTCACTGTTTTTTTTTTCACTGTTCAAACAGTTAATAATTATACTCTCCCGAATTTCTCTAATTAATGTAAGTAAAAAAGAGATTGAGGGATACTTACGAACCCACAATCTACAAGCCAGTCCTAGACCCTGAAAACACTTTTGCAGCGATAAGTAACTGGCAGGTTGCCGTAGTTAAAAAAAAAAAAAAAAACCAACAATTTGTAACTCTGATAATTTTGCATTTATGCCACTTGCCCTTATCGCTTATTTTGTTCGTATACATACTCTCTTGCGCTTCGAGAAACGTTTCTCGCAGGTCATTTCGGAAGATCTCATTCCCCAAGAAACGAGAGGGCTGCAAAATCGGCATGTATCTCTTTTATCATACGAATTTATAACTATATCTTTATCTTGATCTCAATAAAAAAAAAGAAAAAAAATCGTTTCGTTTTCCCCAAGCGAGGAAAGGTGAGAGAATTGAGTTTAAGTACTTGCCTCGAGGGACTGCGCAAGCCTCTCTCCAGGCAGTGTGGTTTATTGTCATGTTCAGTAGTAGTGGTAGTAGTGGTAGAAGTAGTGGTAAGCAAATGCTTTTGATCGGCGCGACCCTAAGCTAAGAAATGGGGAGAAAGGGAATACTGATACATCATTTATTCCTTTTGTTTTTTAATCAAAATAAAACGATTTTCTTTTTTTTCTTTGACTCGCGAAACTTTTCGTTTTTTTAATGTATCACTGGCGATCATTTTCTTTATCTTGAAGATCTTTTTCTCTTCGAAACACTTTTGTTTCTCACTTTCTCTGTGAATCTACTGAAATAAAAAACGGACTTTCGCGTGACCCTGTAAAGCATGAATGACAAAAGGCAGTCTCGAAGACAGAAGCCTGAAAAAAGTAAGCCTGGAAAGAAAATAGCTGCAAAAAGGGAAAACAACACATGTCTGTCTCTCTGTCGGCGAGTGTTCCTAGAAAATTTTTTTTTCTTTCTCTCTGACATGATCGATTAAACCTGAAAAAGACCGACGAGACTTTCTCTCCCGCCTGTTTTACCTAAATAAAAAAAAAGGCGTCGTGTGCCTCTTTCTGATTGACTCCAGCGCAGCAGGTACGACATCGTTCGAGAAAAACATAGAATTTTTTTCGACTTGCTCCTGAATTCATTATTAGACGAATTCTCTCAGCAAAGTCGAATAAAGCTCTAACGCTGTTCAAGAATGATTCATACTTTTTGCCTGTAAAACACAAACCCGCACCCCCATCCCCACTCTCCCGGCCATCCCTTACACTTTGCACTTGCTTTTGAGTCTTTCCTAAAAAAAAGTCGTGTGGCTGCTTCCCAGGGGAGACCGGGGTAACTTGGATTTTATTAAATCAGTTTATTCGCGACTCGTTTTAATAAAACTTGATTTGGGGAAAGATTAGTTTAATCTTATTTACGCGTGAAAAATTTTGTTAAGTTACGCAAAGGGGTAAATTGGACTTTTCCGTTAAATAAAACGACTACGCTTTGTATTATTAAAATAAGGACTAATAAGACAAACTATTAATATCAGTTTTCATACAATAGTAGATTTTAAACAAAAGTTTGTTAGAATCTTTAACGGCTTCGAATATTTATATTTAAGTAAATGTAACATTTTTTAAAACATTGATAATAATTACTTAATTCTGTCAAAAGTCAAAATATTATCAATTTTAACAATTAGTTACAGCAATTTTTAAAACATCAATTTACAGTATAAAAGTAGTCCAATTTACCCTGGTCTCCCCTTCATCTATCGTGACGATCATTCGTACACCATCGGACGGATCCACGATGTGCCTAAAAAAGGCTGTAAAAAAAAGCAATGTTCTCTTCGTTGCCGATGTTCCGCGTTGTAAACCAAAGCTGTAACGCCACTAAACCTCTTTCATGGTGTCCATGGCAAAAATATATTTTTAAATTAATCAAAATAGTAATAAAATTGAGAAATGAGCTACTCTACTGAAAAGAAATTGCTGAAATACTAAAATAATAATTTTATAGATTTTTCATCAAAATTACGATTTTAAATTAATTTAAAGAAATTAAATTTGAGTAAACTATAAAATTTTAGATACAAAGTTTTTCATTTCAAATAAAAAAAATAAAATAAAATAAAATAAAATAAAAAAAAACAAACAAAAATTAGTAATAAAAAATTAATTCTGATTGTTATTTAATAAAAGTTTTCTGTTAGATGAATATAATATTGAATTGTAATTTGTTATATAAATTCATAAAATTAACAGTATTATTAAAGTATTTACAGTTTTATTTTGTTCAGCAAAAGGCCGCATGTAAATCGTTGGAAGTGATAAAAAAATTGACTTAAATATAAAAATAGTATCTAATTAAAAAAAAGATATTTCTCATATTGATGCACAAAATAAATCAATTTAAGTAGGTATTTTAGAAACTTTAAATGTTGACTTTGAGGAACACCATGAATATCGTACCTAACTACTAGCTAACCGTTTTCCGTAGATCCGCGAATAACAGTGAAAAATCGAGGATGAATGTAAACGGTTCGTATCCCTGATCTAAGCTCAGCAATACCCTATGCGACGCTGAAATCTCGTGGAAACTCATACGTACCTCGACGAGGATTGAGCTTTAGCACCTTCTTGCAAGGAAGTCAGCGAGCTAAATAGCTAAATGCTTGGAGTTTTTTTTTTTGTTTTTTTTTTTTAGTCTGAAAAATTGACTAGCCCATTAAACATATTGTGGCAAGTCAATTATTTTCGCACATTTAATTTTAACGTCAAGTAAATACCATTCTTGCAATCATTGGTATTGCTTTGCTCAAATTATCTGAAGAATACAGACAAAGTGAGAAATAGCGCGCCAACGAAGAAGAATTGTGTTCAATGATGTGCGATAGAATACGATTTGCAAAACAACGTGGCAAACATACCTGTTCTTCATTCAAGTAGTTCGGCAAACCTCCTATGAAGATCTTATGTGGTGAATCTGAAAAGTAAAATTTATATCATTAGCGGTAAATTAGCAGTAAATTATAGATATAAAATTTATGTATAAAAACATTAATCGAAACAGAAAATCTTAAGCAAACTACTTTGTAAAGTTAGCAATAAGCACTTCAGAGTTAAATAACATAATAAAAAATACATTACTTATATAAAGCATAAACTTAAGACACTTTAGTATTTATAACTTACAAAAAAATGTAGAAGAAAAAAAAAATAAACATTTTAAAAAAAGTATGTTGCACACATACCAGGAACCGTACCTGGAACGTTCATACTAGGGTTATCTGTCATTCCAGGCATTGGTTGATAATCATGAGGTCTCCTGATTTTCAAACTCTGTCCTTTGAAATTGATGCCATCAAATGCCATTGCTTGCGTTGTTTCATCTATCGACCGAAACTAAAATAGAGCAGAAAGTTTTGTTAAAACATATTTTTTTTAAATAAAATTTAACAAAATTGATTAAAGATTTACCTCTAAGAAAGCAAAATTCTTATCTAGATTAATTTGACATGCTAAAACTGGATTTCCAGCTGCTTGGGCTAATCCAGAAAGATGCATTTGTTGATTGAAGAATTCCATCATTTCTTCTTCTGTGACTCCAAAGGGAATGTTTCCAACATATAACCTTCTTGCTTGACGTGTGATTGTGCTTCCTACAACAGGTACTGCAGCTTGTGGTGTGTCAGCAACAATATTGGCCGGAATTTGGCCAGCAGCTTGCATAGCCTTGTACTAAAAACATTAGATATGCAATTTTTATCCAGCCACAACAAAATATTTTTAATCAAACATATTTTTATTATTTCACATAATTTTCATAAAACTTTCAATTATAATTTTTTATATTAAATCCTTATACCTGTAAAGGTGTGATGTGATCAAAACCTGGTGGTGCCACATCCCAATAAAGAGAAGGCTTTCGTCTTCTTGAATTTCTACTTTTTTTCGGTGATCCACTTCGTCTGCGATCCCTGGATCGTCTATCTCTACTTTTTGAACGTGAACGTTTTCTGCGTTCTCTACTTCGTGACCTATGTCGTCTGTCTCTGTCCCTTTCTTTATCTTTATCCTTGTGATCCCTATCCCTCTCTCTGTCTCTGTCCCTGTCCCCTCTTTCTCTGTCCTTATCACGGTCCCTGTCTCTGTCTCGATCTGATCGATCACGATCTGAAATAAAACAAGTATTTAGTATGTACACACATGTATATATTTATTTAAGTAAATTATGCAAAGTTAAAAGCAGAATAAAAAAGAAACACTGTATTATCTTAAAATATATTCATTTAAATGCAGATGTTTATTATTATTTGCAATGCTAAACCAGCTGTTACTTAAAGCTAAAAGCAAATTCTGTGTACAGTAAGACTTTCAAAAGACCTTTTTTTTTAAAATAATTAACCAGATATGTACAAACTATATAAACAGATAACATATTGTTCCATAAGGTAACTAAAAGTTACCAATCTTCATAATTTACATAAAAACATTAGCTGAATCGCTACATCCACAACTTTCCTTCTGGCATTTAAAAATCAAAGCACACAAACGCTACCATACTCCAACCCAATCTAGAGCACCTCTGTGACATGTGCTAATCACGCTGATTAATCAGTTCACACCAGACCGCTATAAATAAACGAGTTCTACAAAAATAAAAGCCCAACAACTCCGGAGTCCTCTCAAGCATCATCAGCCATCCATCACCCACCAAGAAACCCCCTCACCCGCTAGGTTAGATACCCACAGTCAAGCCATCAAAACCCCATCCTCCATCCTCCATCCATGCATACCTCTCCCAAAACCCAAAACCCGATCTGTTTACTAGCAGCCTGCCACGAATTACGCAGCCTCATATAAAATGCTTGACGCGGCCATTGTCGTCTGGCTTAGCGCGCCCGCGCCGCGTGCCCGCTGGGGCGCGCGTTTTCCGCCTCTAGTACACGTCTCCAAGCCCAAAATTTCAATCCTCCAAAAGCTGCGGAAACTCACCTCCGTTGAAATCCTCGCCCATGGTTAAGGTCTAGCCGACGCGCGGCTCCTCGACGCTCCAAAAGTGTCCTTCGCGACGCGGATGAAAAAATTATCCTCTTCACTGGGAGAGAGAGAGAGGAGAGCGGCAGCCGCTACACTACACGTACACCACCGAAGGCCAAAAAGCACTCGCACACGACTACACACGAGCGCGCGGCTCGGACGTCAATATATACACACGGACGAGAGGCGGCTCGCGGCTAGAGGTTGGTGCGGAAAAGAGGCTCGGAGAGCGCACGCGCAGAGGTGTAGCGGCGCGCGGAGACGCGCCTTGTGATGATGTTCGAAGATGGCGGCGCGCGCATGCGCCGTGAGGGGTGGGCTTTCGGTTGGTTGGGTGGTTTTGGAGGGTTGAGTTTGGGAGTTGCGCGAGGATGGTGGAATGTATGTTTTGTGGTGATGGTAGTAGTTTTGTTTGGTTGGGTGGTTTTTATTGAATGATTAGATGCTAATCTTAAATGCAACGTGTATGTAATAATTTAAGAGGGCTCCATACCCCGAGCGGAACTCCGAGTGGCCAATGATAGCGCAGCATTAGGTGCGCATTTTTCTCTACAAAATACGTTTTTATTTTACATCAGATTGAGCCAAAAATAATTGTATCGGGAAGCTGGATTATATTTCTACACGTGGGAAAACTCAGGCATTCACAGTATTAGTTTTGTAAATATGAAAAAATAAACAGAAAAAGTCCGGCGGCGCATGTTCGTCTGCTCGGAGAGCTCGATAGTTGCGTGTTGCGGCCGCAGTCAGCGGCAGCTCCGAGCAGACGACCATGCGCCGCCGGACTTTCTTTGTTTATTTTTTCACATTTACAAAACTAATACTGTGAATATCTGAGTTTTCCCACGCGTAGAAATATATTCCAGCTTCCCGATAGAATTATTTTTGGCTCAATCTGATGTTAAATAAAAACGTATTTTGTAGAGAAAAATGTGCACCTAATGCTGCGCTCTCATTGGCCACTCGGAGTTTCGCTCGCGGTATGGAGCACTCTTTTATAAGCATCTGACTGAGCGCGAAAAATTCAACCAATGGAAATCGCTTTTTGCGGTACGTCATAAATAATCTAACTGTTCACTGACAGTCGAAGTCAGTAATAACAAAACTCTACTTTTCCCTTTCATATAACTAAAAATTTAAACGTCAGTAACCGCCCAACGCTCGGACGTTCGAGTACCCCAACAGCCACCGCTGCTCTCATTAAAACCAATTAATCACTTTCAGGCAGCCCAAGGAGCGCAGCGATCCGACGACCTACATAAGCTCAAGCTCGTTCACATGACCGTCACATCAGCCGGCAATCAAAACACATTTTTCGCAGGGGGGGGGGGGCAGCCCCCCCGCATATCACAATACTCCACTCCAAGTTAGCAGACAGCGCTCGGGGCAGCCGCGAGGGTATAGCTTTTGTTGTTTCCCCTGCGTATCATGTGCGACTACGGCGACGAGTTGTCGTCGCGCTCTGCCGTCGGCGACGTCGAAGGTAAACAACAGAGGCCAGTCCGCGCGAGCGGCTGCTAAGCTCGCGATGCGCGCCTCCTGAAAAGCAGCACGGACCTGCATAATCGAAGACAACGAAGCGACACTGCTGCACTAGCTGCACCTTTTGATACCGATAACGATTCGAGGGAGGAAGTAGCCGAGGATCAGACACGTCCAGGATGAGGCTGAGGCTGTTCTTCGCCTTATTCGAGGTTATCCTCGGCATATCCGCGACGACCCATTGGGTCGTCACGGAAAACGGCAGGATTCAATCGATGGTGGGTATATATCGATGTTTAGCTCTTATCGCCCCTGGAAAATCGCACCAATTTTCCACCCCCTCCGCTCCGCGCTGGGCGGCTCGCGTTCGCCGATAATTTCGAGGTTAGGTGCAGGTGCGCGCTCGCAGGGGGGTATAGTCTCACCTGCAGCCCCGTCCCTGCCGTATCTAGCTTCCAGCCCCGTTAATTATTGAGCAGTATGACGCTTTTTACGATTGTGTTGAGCTACGTCTTTGTCGTTAGGTTTTTGGCCTCTTTTCACTGTGCTTTATTTACATTGCTCTGTGAAATGTTGAGGTTTTATTTTTTAACGGATTTCTTGATATTTTACGGCTTTTACGACGCTTATCGGTATTGTTTCAAGCTATTGTTCTATCAGGGTACTAATTTGTAACCTGCTGCTGTCTTGGTGAATCAAGGGATCAATAATTTTTTTTTATAATGGTATGTATTGCTACGTGGGGTGGGAGGTCTTTTTATTACAGATATTGATGTTTTGTGTATTGTAAGATTAATAAAAATATGTTTTAGATACTTTTATGGATATATTTGTGTATTATTCAAAGTATTAATATTTGAATATTAAGTCATATTTGCTTAAAAGTATTAATTATTATGAGAATATATTAACACTTACCTTTAATCTTTACTCAAAAATATTTAGTTAGAAATATTATATTTTATGAATCAACTTATTCTTAAACATAACAATAAAGTATGTTTGTATATTACTAATAAAAATTATTTATTTTTAGCCTGACTCCATTTTTCAAATGAGGCGACCATATGACTTGCTCTCATTTTTAGAGCAAGGAAACCGTCGAGATTCTGTGAATAAACTATTTGAAAGCATGAGGACTAGGAAAGCTATAATAGACAATCAATTTGTTGGCTTGCATTCTGCATCAGAAGTAGAAAATGGATTACATATGACTGATGTTGATTGTTTATTAAGAGAACAGTACGACATGGAATTAGATTTTCATCATAGTATAGTGACAGACCGAGGATTTAGGGAAGGAATAACGTGAGAAGTGTTTGTTGATTTAAAAGTTGTAATCTTTACTTTAAAAATTCTAATTTATTAATTATTTGTAAAATAATAGGCAAAAGGATTTTGACCTTGATGATGTACCAGATGAAGAAAAAAAAAGAGTTCCAGACTGTAAAAAAACATTTCCATTAGATTTTAGTATGCATACCTTTGAGCATCTCAATGTAAGTCACTAATTTAATATTTTTTCTGGTAAGAGTAGTACTTTATAATAGTTTTGATTTAATAATTTCTATCTAGGCCATGCGTAATAGAAAAAAGTTAACTCAACCAAAGGAAGAAAGTCTTATACAATTTATTCCTCCAAACATGGATTTAAGTGTACTTGGTCATAAAGTTGCTCATGGATTAATGCGCAACAATACATCATGGTTATATTTAAATTTAGCTAGCATTTATTGGCGGATCAAAGGAGATGCTTATAATGCACTTGAATGTGCACGAAGAGCAATAGTTAAAGCTCCAAGGTAAGTTCAAATTATAAATAGAAAAATAATTTAAAATATATTAAATTATAATTATTAAATTCTATTTTTAACAGGCAACATAGAGATATACCTTTATTAACTACTGGAGGTATTCTTCATGCTGCTAATCAATCTGCAGAAGCAGCAATAATTTTACACACTGCCATTGAATATGCACCTTCTGAAAGTATGCATCACGTTGCTCTTGCAAATGTTTACGCACATTTGGGTGAATATAATAAATCAATTGAATATTATGACAATTCATTGAGATTAGATCCTGGGTTAGACATGTCACGAAGTGCAAAACATAGCATTCTTTGTAATTTAAAATTAGAAAGTTCCTTAAGTGCTTTACACCAGTAAGTTATATTCATGTTATTTACATTCAATATTTACTTTGTGTTTATTTTTAAATTGATTAGAAAATATGTATTTTTATTTTAGACAATTACTTGATATCTTAACAGAACTTCGTGCCTATCATAGTGAACAGACTGAGTTGCTTAGTTTTCAAGAAAAAATACTTTGGGAAGATATTAAGCAAATGCCTTTCCTTACTTCTCAAGATGGAATTCATGATGATAGTTTGAATTCTATTTTGACAAGTCGTGGACAATCTTGTATGCAGAGAGGCGGTGATGAGTCAATACTTTCCTGTGATATTATGTCTGAAAGACAAATGTTAGCTCAAAAGCTACAAATTGATTTCGGCGTTAGTTTGCAAGTATTAAAGAACGTTGAAAATCAAGCTAAAGAGATTCGTGAACGAATGACAAAATCAAAAATCACAAGTGGTAAGTAAAAATAAGTGTATTTTTTATTACATACATATAAAAATAATCTTTTAAATGATTAAACTACTACTTATTTTAATTTTATAGAAAATTTAGATCACTTTAGTCAAACACCTGATTATTCAAAGTTTTCTACAGTTTTTATGGAACCTACAGGTAGACCAAAATATCATAATCTTGAAATAAAAGAATCAACAGAACAATTTGAAAAGTCAGATTGGCCAACAGAATCTTACTGTGAAAGCTTAATACCTTTCGTTATTGATGTGAAACAGTATGTGCCTGTATACTTACCACCTGAAAATAAAGGCTATGTGTAAGTTCTACATTTTTATCAATTTTTAATTTCTTTCATATGTAAAGATATTTATTATTTCCATTTCAAATGCTTTTATGTACATATTGTAATGTTAATTTACTTATTCAGAAGACTGTTTCTAGAAAAGGATCAAAAACAAATTTTTTTTTTTTTTTGTAAATCAATTGACTTTTTCTTTTAAATAATACTTTTAATTCTGGTTTAGGACATATTTATTTGTAAGCGAACTAATCGGTATTGATCCCGATAAAGAACATCCTTTACCGTGGTATCCGCCGATTTGTCAAACTCCGAAGGCTTTCGATCGAAAATATATCCCTCCAGAATTGGTAAAAGCTACAACAGGTTATAATTTACCTGACTCAAGCCTTATGCCGCTATTAACAGCATTAGTAGAAAATGCTGAAATTTCAGAAATTGGTCAACGCATTTTAACAGCAACTAATTCTGTAAGTATAAATTTATATGAAGTTTGTTTTGTTATATGCAAACTTGCACTTAAATTCGAAATTTTAGTATTATTGAATTATATTAAAAATTGGTTAATTATTGTTCTATAAAAAAACATTTCTGTTAATACAAAAAAATATATTAAACTTTTGTCAAGAATAAAAAAAAACAATCATTAATTTTTGCATCAACAAACTGAACACTTTAACAAATGAAACTAAAATAATGTGTCAAATAAAATGTTATTTTCGCAGAAAGTTGCTGCGCCTTGGGTATTGTCGATGCTCGCATCGCTGCATTGGCGGGTCGTAGGGAAGCCCCGCAATGCACTAGACTGTCTTCAGCTTGCACTCGATTCTGTACCTAACAAATTTAGAGATGTCCCTCTTATCAGCATTGCGTCAATTAGTCACAAATTTAGTCTGATTGATAATGCGATGTCTGTTACGGAAGAAGCATTTAAAATTAATCCTGTTGAAGTGAGTTTCATAATTTATTTAATTAATATTAGTCTTATTTATTTAATTTTCTGTATATTATTTTAAATTTATCATTTAATATTAATTTAAAACTATTAGTTTGAAATTTCATAAAAAATATTTGAATGTAATTTTTAAATATTTTTGAATACTATTTTGAATACTGTTTTTTCTATAATTTTATATACATTATTCAGATTTTTCTATTCACAAAAATGATTAATTTTTATAACGACTTTTTTTAAGTCCTGTATTTTTTATACTTCGAGATGTTTAAAATTTTATCTGTAGTAAATGCTTGTGAAAAGCAAAGTTACCTAATGAATTTTTTCAATTAAAAAATATTGCACAGCAAAACTTTTTTTTTGAAGTGTTGTCAAGTACCGTTTTTACTGATACAAAAAATCAAATTAAATTCTAACTCGAAAATATAATTTATTTTTTTATATTTATACTACCATGACCTAATTAGAAAAATGATTGTAAAGAATTTAAAAGCTTTAGATATTTTAAACTTCTACTAATTTATTACTAAAATGAAGATAAAAATTGAAAAGGTACATTTTGTTATTATAGCTTTTGTATAAAAGTATAAGATATTAATCTACACTGCAAGCTAGGCAAGCAAATTTGTAAAAAATATAACTTTATTGATTTTATACTTCTGCTGTCCAATGGAAAATAGATACATGTTTAATAGTTTTTTACAAACTATGTCTTCAAACTTTTACTAAAATAAGAGGCTTATACCTTCAGTAATTTAATTTTAGGTTTTATGTAATGTACATATATACATACATATAGATCTACTACTTTGATTTGAAGTTTATTTTTAGATAACAAATATATGCTTTGCGTCTCATCTAAAGAACAAAAATATTGATTTTAATTACTACTGTACTTCTAAAAAAACTTAATCTATTTAAATTTGCATAATTTAATTACTTTAAAATAAAAAGTGTATTTATGCTATACACTTGAAGTATACAGATATAAATAGTACGTTTTGTATGGTTTTGAATATTAACTATTTCTATAGATATAACATTTTTATATTTTCTGAATTAATTACAGCCAATGACGAATTTCCTATATGGAACTCTACTGCACATAAAGGGAAACTATTCTGGCGCAATACATCATTTGAAGCAAACCCTTCGAGTGGAACCGCACGCCATAGACGGCCGAGCAATGACGATGCTGCAAACGATCGCGTGTCAAGAGAGATTCAGTACCACTCGACCAGGTGAATATAGAGACATTTTCTGACACCTGCCCACACATCGCACGTCTTTTCCAGCATTTGTATGTCAATGATACGTCCGAGTGTGCGCGTGAAAGAATCATTAACACTTTTCCTTTATTGGTGAAAAATGTGTGGTGAATCATTTTTCTTACACAAATAGTTTTATTTTAATCTTATGTTTGTTTATGTTTTATATGTGTTCAATATGTGTGTCCTTTTATTCACTGTCAAAGATATCTTTTATACTGTCGATTTTACGTATATTTATGTTATGTATCATTTATGTTTATTTATACGTTAATTAGGAGGTGAAAAAAGATATATTTTAATTTTATAAAATTTTGTCTGTGTCTGTAATAATTTTTATACAGTTTTCTGTTGATTACCTTATCTCCTAATGCACCATTGGATCCAGCATTTAAAAATTGTTCCGAAAGTCTTTTAAAAATCAATGTTGTCAATGGAAAGCACATTTGTATTTCTGTTGTAGGATCAGACATTGGTGATACTACTACATGGTGTATTGGGATTACAAATTTACCTGACAAATTTAATAATTACAATCCGCGAGAGGATGAAAGTATAATGTGTGATAACGATGGTAAGAACTGTAAACACGTTCAGTGTTTTGCAGTCAACACAGATGCTGATTTATTAACTGGTGTGTAATTCACCTTTTATTGTTGTCTTGAAGCAAAGACATACTGACCAAAGTTTGTGACGAATCACTTATAGATTTTATTGAATAGGATTGGGTATTTATTCAAAAACATTGATAAGATTATCAGATATATATTTTTTATACATTTCTTGCTAATCACGTCGAGACAATGAGCGCACTAAATATAAAGCTTTTAATTATAATAATTACGTAAAATATTAATATTAAAAAAAATAGTTTCTTTATTATGAATTATTTTGTGTATATACTAAAAAATATATGCGTTGGAAGTTCTTAGAATAATATCCAATCCTAGTTTTATGTGATCATTCCGATATAATGTAATACAATTACTTTTTGTTTAACGAATGCCATTGATTCTTGTTATATATAACTAATTACAAATTTAACAGTTGAAGCATTTGTGTATTGCAAATAAAAATGTGGCTTTGTACTAATAAGCTCCTTAACGGAGAGAACTTAACCAGCTTTTACTGTTACTGACAAATTTTTTAATGGCTGGTCACTCAATACACGTCATCGGTTGTGTAATAAATATTGCTTAAATTATTAAATATGTGTAAGGCACACGTACTATGTACGCATGTACAAAATTTTTTGTATTTGATAAAGGTGTTAAATAAACACGTTTTTTAAGTTTGAAAACTGCTGTTTTTATTTACAAAACTCCAGCTATTTGCGTATTAATAACACTCCGTCTTTTTTTAAAAAAACTTTTATTTTCAGACTAATATATAGAATAAAAAAATGGAAAATAAAAATACAAAATGAAATATAATAATAAAAATCAAATATAATATACAGTAAAGATCCACAATTTTGTATTTTAATATTTATTTTTAATTTTAACATAATTTTTCGTGCAAAAAATAAACTAAATTTTTTTGTTTTTTAAAATTTGTTCAAATACTTCATGCATGTATATATATTTATATTATAACCATCTTTTTTAATAAGCATTTCAAATCAAATGACTTGTATATTATCTGCTTTTATTTCTCTGTAGTCATTCATGAAAAATCAATTTTTTAAAATAACTTTTTTTATAAGATAATTCTTTTTTTAACATTAATGTTTTTATTGAATATTGATATTTTTAATTACCTTGCACTTATTTTAGTGAACTGAAAAAAATAAACTTCTTTAATTACAAAATTATTTATATAAATACATAGTAAATATATATGGTCTATTATATATTTATTAATAATTCCCACAAAAAATTTGTTATATAAAAATTTCTTTTTATCCCAAGTATGTACCTTTAATCTACTTGTCTCCTATAACAAACATTTTTACACACGATACATTAACATCAATTCGATGTAAATTCATCACCCACAATCGACGCACACACAGTCCCCCACCCAAAAAAACAATTTCCCAAACATTCAAACCAACTAACCAACCTCGCGAAAAACACCCCACAAACACCACCCAAAAAAGGAAAGCCAGAAAGCCCTCAAAGCCAGCGTCGGCAAATAACAAACTTATACTCGCGGGCAGAAAAAAAAACGTGATATTCCCGATATCGTTCCACGCGTGGGGGCCGATCTCTGGTTTCCGCGCGGAGCTCGCTACACGAGTAAGCGATATAGGCGCGCCGGTTGCGGTAGGTCTTCGCTTGTGGTGCGAGCGACTCTGTCTCTCTCTCTCTCTCTTTGCGTTTATTTCCTTTCCGGGTTGCTCGCTCCTTAGGCGCTGGGAGCTGGTGTCCCGTTTCCTTCGTTGAATTTTAAGCTGTATCACGGAAGCCCCATCATAGCCGCTGTCACACGCACAAGAGTCTTATGTCTAATCTTGTGCAGTGGCCAGCAGCTGCACTGGGGTCCATTACCCGATTAACGTTTGGGTTTTTGATACCGTTGCTTTTTTTCTTCTTTTGCTTGGTTTGTTTGTTGGTGGTTGTTGATTGTTATTTGGTTCTGGTTTCTTGAGAGAAGGTTTGGATGATGGTTTTAGTATGTTTGATTCAGCTTGGCGTTTCTTCGACTGGTTAATCTGAAAGCATAAAAAGTTAGATAAAAAAAACTTAAGAACTCAAAAAATGATCAATGTTGGTAATAATTAATAACTATAGATGCATTATAAATTAACTTAGAACTGAAAACAAAAGGTTTATTAATTTTATTAACTCTATACTTTACTCTACATGTCTACGTAGTTTAATTAATACTTAAATAATGAAGCAGACAGTATATTAAAATAAAATGCAAGTACGTTTTAAAAAATTTCATTACAATTTTTCTTTAAACTTATAGCTATACTTTAAATGAATCACACACAACAAAACATATCCAGTTAACTAACATTCCACAATTTCTACCAAACAGAACAATCCCACGCACCAACCACCTCCAAACCAAAAAAACCCCAAGCCAGTTCACCCCCTTGAAACAACTCCATCTCACCCGAGTCGCACTCAACCGATCGTTCCGAAAGAAAGCTCCCTTATATGAATTTATTAAGCCTAGATTCGCGCCGCTGAATAATTGAGAAACAGCTCGGCGACTTCTCCCGTCGGCGCTGGCAAAAAGGGGGCCGTCGTTCGATGACCGGCTCATATGGTGTGTAAAGACTCGGGAGGTTTGCGTCGATATAGGCGATGTTGAAAGTATGCTTATAAATAATGATATTTTTGAGATAGTTGGGCTATCGCGTTTTACGCTAGTTTTGCGATACGGAGTGATTATTAAGGAGGGCGATGGAATATTTATAGTGAGATAGGAGGAATTTGCGTAACGAATCGTTGGTCAATTAGAAATTAGACGGCTACAGTTCAAAATATAGTTTTAGGTAATTTACGGTATGGTTTTGTGAGCTGGAAAAATTGATTGCCAGTATCTGAGAAAAAACTTTTCGTTCTTCGATCTTTAGTAGAGGAGGAGAGATAGTAACATTCTATGAGGAGTCATTGAAATATTATTGATTCGTGCTATTTGTGGAATATGATGGCTTTGAACTGCGGAATGCTGCTGATGTAGGTGTGTAGGCTGCTGTTGATATAAGTGTGTCCTTAGCTTAGACGCGATAGTGTATATCAGCCTGGTGATGTATACGCCATTAAAAATAAATTTATTATTTATTCCGCGTTTCACGTAGGCACCTTTTTCCACGGCATTGGCGTCGTTAATAGCTGTTTTTGCATAAATTAGTTAAGCAATTTAATCAATTATTTAAAAGATTATTTTATACAGTTGAATGTATGAAATTAAATAAAATTGAATAATAGGTAGTTTTCATGTTATAAATTGCAAGCTAAATAAATTGTGATTGCGAATTAATACGAATAAATGTTTAGAAGAAAAGTCACATACAATGTCGATTCCCAATTATACGATTTGTTTTTTTAATTAAAGTCGTTTCTTTGAGAGCTGGATTTACCTATGTGCTTTGTGCTCATCGCATTTCATTTAATTGCAATCACTAATTAAATTTGAGTGCGCGTGCTACTTACAATCCATTAACGCGATATTAAAATATTATCAAGAACCTAAGCTTTCACAGTTTCTGAAAATAAGTTTAGGAAGAAATTAATCGAAAAGTTTATCTAAAGTGTATGGTTGTATTAGCTCAGACCGTATCTACATATTTTCGTTGATTTATATCAAAGAACATGCTTTTCAACTTTAAAATAATGATCTAGGAGACTATTGAAATAGCTTAAGTAGTACAATGTAAGTTTTACATTTTAAGAGTATCGTAATAATAGCTATATGATTAATTAAAGTTATTTTTCATTATTTACTTAGTTATAAAAAATTAATAAAATAGTTTTATTAAATAGATTAATTAAATAAAAAAACTATATAAATGTTTAAGAAATTATCATCAATACAAAAAATCCTCTTTTAGACAGAAATAGCTGACATTTAAATTTAAATAGTTCGTTTCTAAAAAATGAAGGTTCTAAGATTCAATTACAGATACTAAATTTTATTTAAATTTTTTTTAAAACACGTCCTATTAAACCTCATCAAAACACAATTTATGATTTGAACTCATTATAGTGTTCATATCTATTGAACGAATTTAAAACATTCTTCTGTACATATTAAAAGTTTCACGAATAATTTCACAAATAAAATTTTGATTATAATAAATTTCAAAACTTAGTTGAAAAATAAAAATTTCTTAGCTTAGTCACTATTTTAATTGCTATTAATCGATTATTATCTAACACAGGTAAAAACTAATATAAACATTCTACCGGGGCTGTCCCAATTACCAAATAATGATATTGCCCTTATCATATCCTTACAACCTTTCAATCTTACCTAAACACACAATCCAAATGTTTCCCCACTTGTTGAAATTTACGATAAGGACCTCAATTCTCTTAGCATAAACCTAAATCCCTCCCAGTTATAAAATCACTAAACCCATAAAAGCCCCATCTCCCCAGCAACAATCCAACCCTTTCCCTCTAAAATCCCGCTTCACAAACAAACCCCTCTGACAAATCACCATACAAATCAACCAAACCCTTCAACGAATGCACTACTACAGTCACCTCCGACTCTAATGTGGAGCGGCTATACGAGCCCATGTAAGTAGCGCGCGTACTTCGAAGACGTTTTCCCGGATATACACGAAGTCTAGAAGACCGCGGGCTAGATACGTAGCGGCAGGCCTTCGGGGGGAATAGCAGCGAATGCAAAATTCATCGGCTTCGATCTCGTCCGGCGAGCGGTGTAAAGGCTGAAGTTGCCGAGGTACCTATTATGATGCGAGGTAAACGAGTTTTTCATCCGTTTTGCCTACTTTTCTAGTCTCTTTTCTAGGTGGCCTTTTGTGGAGAACGCGTTTTGATGAGGATTTTGGTAATGATACTTGATTGTGGCTTTCGTGTCTGCGAGAATGAAAATGCGAGGTTTTAGACATTTTTGTAGTGGAAGTAGTATGTGATAGAAGGATTCATTGAAACACGTATCTTATCAGGAATATTTATTTCTGTCATTTTTGGTATTTATAAATTTTCCAAAAAATGTTTACCAATTTTGATTACTTTTATTCAAAGGTTATGCATGATTGCAGAATTTAAAAACATAAACTACTAATTTAAATATTTTGAACAATGAAGTGCACCATCAAAGATTTTGTTTAATTGAAATCGGAATCGTGAATCGTTGAAAAATGTTTGATATCTTTGTGAATACGAATTGTAGATACATTATATATTTTGAAAGTTTGTACCAATTATAAATATATATGTAAGTAAATGTATGCTTAAAGTTATTAGTTCTTTTATATTTTATACTGAAACATTTCATTTTTAATTAATAAAAATAAAATATTTAACGCAAATGCTATACGACTATATACACTACTATGTGGTATCTACTTTTTCAGTATGAAAAAAATTTTGGAATAATCAAAAAATAAAAAACTACAGAATTAAATAAAATTTTGGTAAAATGTAAAAATATATGATTCTGATTTTATCGTATAATCTTTTCAAAATTTTTTATTTAATCCAGATAAAATTAATTAAAATAAAACAAAATAATATTTATAGGTTTTATAATAATCTAACAATATATATTTTCTAGAAAAAACTTATTATACTCACAAACATAGTAAATGACAATTACCTATCAAAGCTTTCTAAACAAGTTTTTTTAGAATTAGTGTTAAAATTTTTTTTTATTGAAACAGTTATTACCCTTAAAGAACCTGTACACTGAATTATAAAATTTTGTGAGATGTTCTACTAAAATTCAATCTTTTTAAAATATCTTTTATCTTTACGTACATTAACTATTTAAAATACGAATTAGGTTATGTAAAAGCTTGATTATTTCAACAAAGAACAATATCGTCATATTTTCGAAAAAAATGAAAATTAAAAAAAAAATCGTCTGCCGCATTCTTTACAACAAAAAAGGACTTTATCATCATAAAAAATATATTCAAACTTAAATTTTTGTTGGCTTCCCATAATATTCAACAATATCCCCCGAACACTGCACTTCAACAGCAAATAAACTTACTAAACTCGCAAAACTTGTACAAATAATGAAACATCCACTCCCGCGAACTCAAGATCCGAAAGCTTCCCAAGCAAGCAAAGTTCAACGCATTCCTGAAAAGCAGGCTCCGTCTAAAGGTTAAAATTCATCGATCACGCAAACGGCAACTCAACCCACATCCCTCTTTCTCCTCAACGTCACTCTCACACTTTAATCTCACCTAACTCCAGCCATCCTCCCAGCAATCTCCCAACCACTTCTTCAGAATCCGCGTCCCTCCGACCATCCCGGGAGACCTAAAAATTTCAAGTTTACACCTCAGGTGGACAGGCCCCCTGTCTCACTGTTAAACTCGCTCGTCATCCGCTGGCGGCATGGATTCGCCGCTCGCGTGATATAAGCGCCGACGAGGGAGTACCTACCTTCGATCGATATCGCAGCTTTGCTTGCGCTTCAATGACGTCCGGCTCTCTCCGAGGAATTTTGCGAAGCCAAAGTGCGTTGCGGACTCTGGTGTATATATAGGTATATGCTGAGCTGCAGAGCGTAAAGAGGCCGGGGAATCCCCGCGCGTGGTTTGACGATGCGACTTTCTTTTTTTGAGGTGGGATCGAGTTTTGGAGAACGGATTGCTCGGTGCGTGAATGTTCGATCTCGAGGTTGTTTGATGGTTGGTTGTTTTTCTTTCGAGGGTGGGTTGAGAAGTGGCGAATGGTTTGATTGATTGAAAGTTGAGTTTCTTTTTTACTTATTTTAGTAATGACTGAGTTTGTGAATGTAGTTATCGTGTTTGTAAAAGAAAAATTTTAATAAGATTATTTCACTGATAATACTTATTTCAGTAAGGAAGTTCTATGGCATTTAAAAATTTTTATATTTTTTGTAACTCTTGATTATGATGTAGAACATTTTTTTCTTAACCAATATAGTAATCTTATATATTTATACATTTATCTAATTTTTTTTAATTTATAATCGACTATTACAGAAAATATTTAAAATTATGCCTTCAAAGAATATAAACTTAAGTAATTAAATCCATTAAAGAACATCTTGACAAGTGAAAATAGCTTTGTCATTCTATAGATTTTATTTTTTTATGATTAATTTCTTGCATAGTTGACACTCGTTACCCATTAAATTTTCAAAGTGAATTAAAAAAGAAACTTATATTTCTTACAATTATTTTCTTTAATGATAATGTCTTTAATACTTTACGTTTTATTTGTAGGTCACCATAGAAATTTCAAATGAATAAATTATGATACCGTTAAAACAAGTTTTTATTTTCTGTACAACCGCAGTAACGCAGAATTAAGTGAACTCCAATTAATAGTTCAGACTTGGTAACTACTGCTTTGGAGTCCACTGTAATAAAAAAAGCATACGTAAGAATACAAATGACCCATTTCCCTCGCCTCAAAAAACTTTAGTATTATAATTGAGAATAAATAAATTAATACCAATAAACTACTGCTAATAATTAGTAACAAACAAGCCCGTGACATCAATTCACCAACCAGAAAATAGCTATTATCTCTCAAAACTCAAATCCCTCCCTTTTTCAAAACTCTCCCTCTATCCACCTGTATTCTCACGTACACAACTACCCGGCCAAAAAAAACCATCAAACCAACCATCCACCAAACGAAGCAAACGTCACTGCCCGCGCACACGTGTCCTGCCACTCCAACCCTCGATCGAACATTTGCACACTTTTGCGAAACCCTCCTCCTCCACCTCCTCCCAGCGTCACCAAAAAAAGGAAGAAAATAAACCAAAATCACGATCACTCGAGCCTGCTGCAGTTGCTTGCGCCGTTCAGTCCACACACGAGCCCACATCTATGTATATATGTATACCGTCGAGAAAACGTGGATCGGGGGCTCGCACCGTTTCCGTCCGACGAGCGCGTCCGGAGCACTATTGCCGGCGGCCCGATGGCCGCCCACCGCTTTATATACCCGGGGCGGCCCACGTGGTCGGCGCTAATCCGCCGGCCAATGGGGCGCGCTCGCGCAGCCGAGACATAAGCGGGGCGGTTCGCGATGCTCGCAACATGATCTTTGCAGAGGTAGCACGCCCTTTTTTTCTTGCCGGTTGGGAGCGCGGCCTATGGCGAGGAAGGCTCGGAGTGCGTGTGTACTTACGTAGGTTCTTTTTTTTTTGTGGTGGTGGTTTTTGTGGGAGGGGGAAGGTTTGATAAGGGAATTTGGTGATGGTTGGGTTGAAAGAGTGGAACGTTTTTTTTTATAGTAGTTGATTGCGATGTAGGTAATGTGATATTCTCAAGGATACTATTCTTGTAGCTGTTTAGGTACTCGTGGAAGGATAAATGCAATTTGATCTTATGATGGAAAAAGTCGATTTAACTTTTAATTTGTTTTTATGAGAGATCAAGTGAAAAGTTCTGAAGTCTCATGATTAATTGTACGCTTGATTTTCATTATTTTTTCACGCCGCTTAACACTGTTCTTGACCTCTTATAAATGGGCATAATTATGTGCTAAGCATTGATTTTTACTTTTTGCCTTGAGTATTGTCAATGAAAAGTAAGTTTAAAGTTTTGCAGTATAAAAATATCCTTAAGTCATAATTATTTAATAATAGTGAGCTAGTTTTATGTACTATTTTAATAATTTACCCTTTTTCAAACCTTTAGGGCATCATGATGTATTCAAAATTATTTTAGTTGATAATTTTAATTTTTACTTTATTATGAAGCATCATGAAACAATCTTAAAAATGAAATACGTCCCTTTCCTTAGACATGGTAGTATAATGTCTTAAAATAATAAATTAAACTTGATTTTAGCATTGAAAGATCTACAAAATTATTATTGATCTTAGTTTCTGAAGTTGTAAAAAAAAGTAATGTAATTCATTCAACAATTAATTACACTAATTATCAAATAAATAATAAATAGAATACTACTAATAAGTATTAGTATATATTGTTTGATAATGAAGCAACAATGAAATTTATTATGACTTTCATGTAAACTTATAACTGCAATATAAACTGAAGAAATATATTTTTTAACAAACAAAAGGTAATTTTATTTTTAGTATAACAATATACTAAAAAAATATCTCTAGAAACTGGATGATAATAAATTGAATCGGAATAATAGTTTATTAATTATAGGGAACGGGGGTAATTATAGGTAAGATCGATAACAAACTTTTATTGAAAATAATAACTGTCTTCCGCACCCTCATTATATTTACAGTAATATTTGACATGTAACTTCGGCTACTACTGAATGCTCGCAAAATGTTATTGAATATTTATCTTAGGTTTGAAACGTTATGAAAATATACAAAATAATTTGATTTACCCTTACCCTCATTTGAAAACGCATAATTTAATACACATGACTTGATACATGAAAATGTTATGTTTTTAAAAACTGTATTACTCTGCAGCATTAAAACTTAATAATTGTGATCAATTTCCGCACAAAAGGCTCACAAGTAACATCCATTTTTTGCTAATATTTGCGTGAGTTTATTAATTAAGGCAAATTTTGAATTTTTCAAATTTTACCAAAACAAAATGTTTTTATATTTAGCTTTTATATGAGTTCGTTTTCGTACAGAATATTCATTGTATCTGCAAATTAATAAAGTAATTTTTTTCAGATTTTTACGTTGAAAATAAACAAAGTTATTGTACAATATGGTTCTAAATAAGCATCCACATATGTTGTTAAGAAATTAATTTTAAACTCATGCTAGCTAAACTTTTCTTATTTTAAATAAAATATTTTTTATTCTCAAATTCTTCTTTGAATTTGAAATAATTAATTTAATATTTTCTAGTCTAATAAATCCATAAGAAAAAAAATTTTTCTTATTCAAATTTGTTACAATAAAATAATAGGAGCTTCCTGACGAATATAACGTTTATGGTTTACTCGCTTCTGAGAGCAGAAGAAATTTTTTTTGTGTATTAGAAAAAAAGGACCAGTTTTATTTTCTAGGACAATAAAATTATAAAATTTGAAGGTGCAAGTAAAAAAGTCATTGTCTTTATCTTTAATTTATATTCTGAGAGAGATATCAAGCGTATTTTATATAATTTAACTTATCAGAAATAGTGTTTTTTTGTAAATGTAGACTTTCCTTATAAACTAAAACGCTAATTTGAAGTAATATTCTACACGACATATCTACTTCATTAATTCATCATACCATATCAATTATTTAAAAAATTCGAAAAATATTATTTATTTCGATCAGTCAGAAAAATAAAACGTTTTTCTTTATTTCCACAATTAGACACACAACGATGAAATCTGTTACTTCAAATGAAATTTGCCCTACCTTCCTCAACCATTATTAATGAACCATTAAATCATCCTAAATTTCAACCAAACATTAAAAATTCATCAACAATCATTAATACCACTGCATCTCTTACAGTCTAACCCAATCATCAAACCCAGCACCCCCAAACACCCATCCGTCCTTGCACCACCAGCCAGCAAATGTCATTGCCACCGATCCCCTAAAAACCTGCACCCACCTCACTACTACCATCGTCTGCTTCGTCCTACGTCAGAATTTTCGTCGATTGCATAAAAGCCAGCTTACGTAATATAGAGCGAGGCGCGGCCGAGCTCGCTCGTGTTTAATGATATTGTGAAGAGGCGAATCCTTAAAAATGCCGGGACGCGCCGCCGCCCGCGAAGGCAATTACCTCGTTCGGTAAATAGTGGGATTCGGCATTAGAACGACCCAATTAGCCGAGCCGCTCCCGTTTCGATCCTCCCGCCGCTCGGCGACGATTCCGCCTCTCTGCGCGCTGCATACACTTTGCAGGGCTTTGTTTTTTAAGCTTCTCCTTCGGCTTTGTTTTCTTGCTCGTTGGTGTTGGTTTAGTTAGAGTGGATTTGAAGTGTGTTACGCGCGGTTTTGTTAGGATGGAAATGAGAGATCGGTAATGTTTATACGACAGTTGTTTTAAGCTAAGAATTAGTTTTTCCTCTAGATGTTACGATTTATTCTGTCATGATGAGCTGTGTAATAAAAATTCATAATTTATTTCATCAACCCTAAATCATCGCTTCCCATCTCCAACCAATCCCTATTTATACCCATCAACAAATCGCCACCAAACAACCATCAAACCGTCGCGCTCTCGAAAAAAACCCCTTCGCCCAGCGAAAACGCGAAACAGTAGAGCGCTCTGGAAAAAAGAAAGAAGACCAGAACGAGCTCGAGTCGTCGCGGGGCGAGAGCGCGCGTTCAGACGGAGTCTCGAATCTAATAAGGGTGGAATGCGAGCGGCCTTCCGTTTACTCTCTCTCTCTCTCTTTCTCTTTCTCTCTCGCCTCCCCTCCGCAGAGCCGGTGCAGTAACACTAGCCGAGTAAGCTCTTGGGCGACACTTGCTAGGATTCGGCTTAGCCTCTCGCTTTCTCGCTGGCTATATGCTCTCGCTCGTGTGCGCGCCCGAGCCGGCTTCCCCCGTCGTCGGCCCAAGTCTGGCCCTAGCCGCGCCTTCTCCACTGGCCGACCCAAGCCGGCTCCTTACTACTTATTAATAGCGAGAGAGCTCGGCTTTTTGCGCTGCTTCTTCGGCCTTGCCTTTGCTCTGATTTTGTAGCGGTGTGGGAGGTGATACGCGGAATGCTGGGTTTTATGAGGAAATGGGGGGGTTCTTGGAGTCGAGCGGTTTTTAAGTGGGGATGAGGTGAACGCTTTGTTTGGAGAGGGTAAAGGGATGAGTAAGGTTTTGAATTGGGCGAGTTATGAGGGAATGGGGGAATGAAGTCGTGATGGTTTTTGAATCTTTTTATTTGGTATTCACAAAATTTAAATTACGTAAATTGAATATTTAAGTGTGTACAACATAGTTTTTATTGAATGTTGAAAATTCTATGAAGCAAATATATCTTTTTCAATATGTTGTAAATTGTGATTATTGTTTTCTTTTTGCTGCTATTACTAGGGCGCCATAAATAAACAAACATAAAGAAAGATATAAATAATACAATTGTCTAATATTGTATAATTATTTAAAAATAAAAATTAGTAAAAATTATAAACCATCAAAATAATAATTTAAAAAATATACATAAGATAATGAAAGAAATAATCATACAAAACACATTTATTCTAAATCACTATTTATTAAGGTAAATCAGGCAAGGAAATCTACAAAATAGACGTCATTATAACAATATTATAAACAACAAAATGGCTGATCGTTACCTTCTTATCTGCGCATACATGAATTCCGATACATTTCCAACTTCGTAAACGGCTCTTCAGCCTTGAGAGGCCAGCATGACGATCGTTGGTTATATAGGTAACCACCTTAAGTTTATGTCATATTTCATATCGCAAATGTACAATGAAATAAGACAGAAACATAAGACGGCTTGCCTATTTTATATATTATTCTTCTTTGCTCTCCGTCGCATGCGTTGGCTGGCTTTACGTCGTCCGTCGCTCTGCCAACTTTGTGTCTATCTCTTCTTTCTTCTTCGTATTTTTTACGTACGCGTATTTTGTGGATGTACAATTATAAGTGTCTAGGTGGTATAACCCAAGATGCAACGAATGAATGCCGTGTGTTATTTGCATAATAAAATAAATTTACAAATAAAATTTAAAAATTTTTGCAAAAATTATTACATGAAACGTACAGATGT
>JAPYZA010001407.1:14430-35843 GCA_030522685.1 Eupelmus azureus | reverse complement strand
AAAAGCTTTCCAGATTAACCAAAAAGTTAACTTTTTTATATGTTCCTGCTACCTTCGAAGATCAATTTTTTGAAATCACTTTGTTTTAATGAGCACTTTTTAACGATACGAGAACACACGTGTACCTTAACGGACCACTTCCAATGAGGTATTAGCAAACTCGTTAACTTCCAAAGTCTCATCAAAATCTGTTTCCCGGGGGTATAAGAGTATCCTAGTTAGAGAGGTATTTCATCATTATTTCATCATAATCGCCAAGGTAGACTATCCTTATCTCACTAAGAACATAAACTTTAGGAAACAGTTTCAAACAAAAAAAAAGGAAAAACAAAGTTCAAAAAACAAAAAAGTTCATTGCACTTTCCGTCTATTTCCTTACCAAGGCCGTAATCAATAAATTTTCCTTTTCAGTCCGTTCGCCTGAAAAAGTAGGTGAACTCGACGACCTGTCGAAATGCCTCCTCGCTCATTGTGCCCTCGCTTTTGAATGCATGTAGAGCGGGCGCAATCTTCTTAAGAAAGCGGAAATTCGTTTTTCAGGCTTGGCCGAAGAAGCGCATGAAAGACGTGCGAAAACGCGGCGCTCAAGTCACGTTTTATATGATTCCATCGGCTCCGGCACTTTTTCAAAACTTACCGCCAAATATTAAAGCCTCGCTCCTCCTGTAGCTAGAATTTTTTCCCTCCTCCATGCACATTATCGTGAAATTTATATATTGCGAGCTTTTTCATGATTTTCATACTTTCGAATCGGGGCGAAGTGCCGGCCGCGAGCGATATATAAGCGAGTCTCCATTGATTCGGGACGGAAAGTGGGTTATAGAATGTATAGGTTTGGATAGGCGGAATGAATTCGGCGGGCCGAAGACGAAGTTTTAGGTAATCTTCTAATGGAATCGAGCGCACGCGGAACGGTGAGGCGAAAACGTTCGCGACTTCCCGAAATGATCGTCGCTTAAAATTTGATTGAATTCTCATTCGTGTCGATTCCAATTTTTTTTAGATGTGAAAAGTATGAGAGAGAGGAATATTAGTATTGATTTATAACTTAGTAGTTTCCATTATGACATCGCTGAAGGAACATTTAATTATCTTAGAAATTTAGTTTGGAACTTTAGTAGTTTAGTATTAAAGTTATTCATCACATTTTAAAACAAAAGTTAAATATTCTAATTAATTCTACTTTTTTGTTTGAAAAATAATTCTCTTATTTTGAGTGTAACAATATAATTAGAATGAATTTTGTTTTGTACCGTATTAGCAGCACTCTCCTCCCATCCCTTGTTCTGCTTTTACTTAATAATCCAATAACCGAAAAACCCAATAATGTATCTATAAACAATACAAAAGAAATTTTTAATTAATATTATAAAATAAAATTAAACTCGCCTACTAGGGCCATAATTACATCAACTTATTGTTTTATTAAAATAACCGCCAATGTAATATTTATCTATTAAACTCTCTACTTAAAATCTTTCAAACCACCACGAAAAAATACCCCTCTGCTCCACAGCCAAACGGTTCGCGGCTCGGTGGACGCCGGCCAACCGGATCCGCATCAGGCCAGCGCGATGCTGGCCCTGGCCGCTGCCAAGGACCAGATGAAAAACAGCTCCAACTACAGCAACGTGACGACCACCTCGCTAAACCAGGCCCAGCCGTGCGCCGTCAATGGGCACGCGAGCAACGGCGATAGGAGCCCAGTGGATAAGACACCGAGCCCCAAGCCCAACATCAATGTCACCACGAATCCCCTGGACATATCGCTGTGCGCGCCCCAGTCTGCAAATGGTGGATCTCAGAACAGTGGGAATGGAACGAGGAGCCGAGGAGGCAGCATCGCCGGCGGCGGCGGTGGCGGCGGCAGGCAGCCTGGTAAGTGATGCGCGATCGCACTGACGCTTATTTCAGCTCTGTTCTACTTGTGCCTCTGTCTGATTTTGGTCACGTTTGAGATCGGAGAAGGTTTTTGTATGACACATGTTTAAGTTTACGTTTTCAGTTACTGTTTGATAGCGACAGCTTGATATGAGCTTAGTCGCGGCTGATATTATACCTTCTTTATTCATGAAGTTTAACGGCTGACTGTTCCAATAGATGTTTCAACTGTTTTGCTCAAGGCTTATTATTATATTTATTTATATTTAGAGTTCGGATTCGCAGAAACGCTTTGAAAATGTAGTTCAATGTGCAATTAATCGCTACTAAATCTGAAAAAATATTGATAAATTCATATTAGGAAATTCATTGTGGATTTTCTTTTAAAATATAATAGATGGCTAAATTCTAAAATTCTTTATAAAGATTGATAATTTAATTAAACTCAAATAAAACTCACTGTGTTCCGAAACCACAGGTAAAGTCTTGATTTCTTCTAAGAAGGTAATTGGAACATCCAGCTAAAATTGCTCAGCTATATTGAAGCTTAAGTCGCATTTTATATGCAATGCAGTAATAACAATTTAGGTACACCCGCCGGACAAAATATCGTTTAGAACGTTTTGAAATCCTATAACCTCATTGAACAATTCCAATATTTTTAACGATCCTATTGGAAGATTTCAAAATGTTCTAAACGATATTTTGTCCGGCGAGTGTACTTAAATAAGAAATTTAAATAATTATATTTATTCCTGGCTCAACTGTAATTTTTATCTTTTCTATCCGAAAATGCGGGGTATAATAGAGTGTATTTTCTCCACAAATACGCAAAAAATATTTGTTGGTAATAATGTTATATAATTTTTGGAAGAAAAATAGTTTCTAGTTTCGTTTTTTCTGTTTCTATTTTCCGATCAAAAATGTTTCTACAATTAAGTTAGGAATAAAGTACTATACGCAACACGGGAAAAAAGTCTATTCAACTTCTTCGAGGAAAAATATTAGACTTCATTCCCTTTTTGCTTAATGTACTACTACGTGTTTTATAAATAGTACTTTTCTTATAATAGCAACCTTGCACTTCTATTTTTTACTAGGGCTGGTACTTTTTAAATATATTCGAATATTCGAAATATTTGAAGAAATAAATAAAAAAGATACTTTGAATATTTAAATAAGCTTCTTCAAATCTTCAAAAATTCGAATGAAATAATTAAAACTTTGTTATTAGATCTTTTAATAGAAAATCAAGATCACTACTTGCTAAATTTTCAGTTTTCTGTAACTTTGTGGAATGTAATTCTAACATTTATTTATACATAGTAATTATTTACTTTATGTATTTTTTGTAGGTTTACATTGTTCATTGTGATACACTTATAATATAATACTTTGTCTTAATTGTTGTTAAAAAAAAGTAGTCTAATTTTTAAGATAATATTTTTAAAGAAACCAACAAGTATAAAAACAGATACTTATTTCAAACTTCTTTTTTCGTAGCTCAATTATTTTTAATACATATTTTAATTTAACAATAATTATGCGATGTAAAAAGAAATGTGAAGTAAGTGTTTTCATATTTGTTGATTTCTTTGTAGAGATCATTTAAAAAATCGAACCATTTTTTTACCTTAAAGATATTTTTAAAGAAGTTACATTACACAATATGCAGCAATAGAAATTATAAATTACATAAATTTTGACATGCAGAAAATCTATCGCAACTTGAAAAAAATGACAAATAGATAACAAAAAGTCATTCATAAAACAGTAGCTAATTGGTTCGTGAAAGCAATTGTTTCGTAATTATTTATTTTCTTTTCAATGTCAAACAATAAAATGAAGTTCTAAATTTTAACTTTCGTTACTTCATTAAATAAATATCACATTGTTTTAATTCGAAACTTCTAAGGTTGAAGGTTTAAAATATTTACTAATATTCGAATTTGAGTACTTGCTCTACAGTTTTTACAGTATTGCATCGGTGTCTTTAGTACTATGTTACTATCAAAACTTTTATTACAAATTTATATTTGTTATTATTTTATTATTCTGTCATCATCACATACCTCTTCATAATTATTTAGCATTGTTTTATTATTTAGTGTTTTATTGTTGCTGTCGAATATTAGAAAATAAAGCAATACACAATAAAAAAAATTAAAAAACAAAATAAAAACAAATAAATTAACGCGAGAATAAATAATGAGAAAGAATCTTATAAGCTGTAAGCATATTTATGTGATAGTTTTACAAGTTCAAAGATTAAAATAAATACCTATTATTGAAAGCAGAATAAACAAATATTTATTATTTGAAAAAAATTCTATAAAACTATGTATATAATATATTTTATAAGATATTTTACAAATTTCAGAATCGTTAATATTCAATGAAGAATTATTTTTTGTAAAAAAAAAAAGAATCTACCCTTGAATAATTTTTTTTCATTGTGGTTTATTCTCGCAAAAACTAATATCGAAACTCATATAAAAGAAACAGACAAAGCAATGTATAAAAAGAGACAATACAAAAAATAAAAAAATAATAATAAAGAAAAGACAGAAAATGCAAGGAAATGAATTGATGTTCTTTCTTTCAGAATCTCATCCCCTCGTTTCGACCATTCATTCATGGGTCAGGCTCTTTTTCCCGTTTTGCGCAATAGGTACATAGACGAGCGTCGTTAAGAGACCCCTGGAAAGTAGCGCGCGGAACGCCAAAGCGCCGCATACTGTCTCTGTCGTAATGCGCTCGAAAAAAAAGCAAACGTATGCGGAAAAGAAAATTGGCACGTGCTTTTTACTTCGAAATGTTATGCTCCTCCTAGCTTTGCGCGGCAAACTTTTCGGGGGACTCTCGACTTCGTGCATTCACCGTTGGTAAAACAAACAGCGAGAAAAGATTGCTGTATACACGCACACGAAAAGAAAAGCGTAACATGTCTGAGAGCTTAATGTTTTACGTTGCTTTGCTGCAATATGACAAGTGGCGATGCGCTAGCAAATTCCATTAGCTTCTATGAAAGCGACTTTCAAATTTCCTTTGAACGATGATATTGATGAGTAATGGCAGAACATCGCCGCTTGTCAAGATACACGCACATACACATTTACGCAGCCATGCTCTGCTGCTATATATTTCGTATCGGCTCGCTCGCTCGCTCGTTTTCGTTGTGTAGCTTCTTCTCTTGACAGACAGCAGTGCGCTGTTTCTAGCATTGTGTTGTTTAGCTTTTTCTGTCATTTACTGTTGACACTGGCGTATGGAGTGCACATTGTTGATGACTTTTTTAAAGAGCAGATTTTAAATAAATAATAAATAATTTAAAATTTATGTATTTCTAATAATTATTGTACAATTAATAATACTATTAATAATATGATGAAGCATTATTAAAATTGTTAATTATAATTCAAATAATTAGTTTTGCCTAAAAGCATTTAAAGTCTAAAAGATTAATTACTTGTACTTCCTCACACTTCTAATTTACATAGAATCCTTTTAAACTCTGTAATTTCATTGGCTTTCTCCATTGATAAATTTAAATCAAATTTCCAGCATAAAAAACTTGCATGTAAAGTGAACATTAAGGCAAATTAATAAAACAAACCAATAATACACACTGCATTAAATATACTACAAAA
Organism: Eupelmus azureus; assembly: GCA_030522685.1. Lineage (NCBI taxonomy): Eukaryota > Metazoa > Arthropoda > Insecta > Hymenoptera > Eupelmidae > Eupelmus > Eupelmus azureus. The sequence goes on along the minus strand of JAPYZA010001407.1, from coordinate 30,312 downwards.
TTGAATTCAATTCAAATATTAGATTTTCTGACACGAATTTGCATTAAAATTATTGTAAATAAGTATTATTAATATTCTTTTAATGAACTCAAAAATTAAAAACTGTTAATATATGAAAATTAAATTTAATGATCACTTTACAGCGTATTTATTAACAAAAGAAAGTAAAAATCTCTTCATATCGAATTATATAATGTACACAAAAACAATACTAAAATTACAAGCATGGTAGGGTATATTGGTAGATTTCCCAATCAAATATATGATGCATTTTGTTATTAATACAATTGAATATTAAAAACAATTTCACAACAGTTAAATAACGTATTTTTAGATATAAAATCAATATTCGTCATAAAACACTCTTAAATAAATGAATATGCGAAGCGACATTATTTGATTATATGAAAAATAAATATCAAAATTAATTTCATAAAAGTAATCAAAATTTTTAAAAATACATACCATGGCAAATTTAGGTTTTTCTCATTCACTAAAAAAAAGAAAAAAAAACAATAATTAAAAACAATTCTCTCTTTCCATACGCCAGCGCTCACACACTCACCCTTTCATGATTGTTCTTTTAATCACGCACGATTATCATCATCGCTCGAGCGTTGTATTGAACGCATACACGTTAGAGGCGGTCAGTGTATCCGTGTATGATATGATTTAACAGCTGCATGCACTTCAAACCCTGAATGAGCTGCGAAACAAGTATTTCTCGCGTTTCTTTCTCCCTTTGTATATTGTATGTATTTTTTTTTCTTTTTTTTTCTTCCTATTGACGGATTCTTATAGGCATTCGCGTAATTGATTGATTTTTCAGCTCCCTTTGTTTTTACAAATCTCCATTTTGCATTTATTTATCACGCGAAGTAACGAAATAAAAAAACCTACGGTTTTCCTGAGCGTAAAATGCGTATTTCTTTTTCTTTTGACGCTGACAGTCATACATCGGTTTTTTGGTGTATTCCCAAGTTAGCTGGAAACATATGGCTTCTCACGTACTGCATCCTTGATGAAGCAGAGCAAGTTTTTTTTCTACAAGCTGCACTGACAATTATATCTTTCTTTTGATGAATGAACTCGTCGGTCGCCAAGCTTAATGATTTTAATATCAGTTATGGGCAGTTATATATTGTGTACACTTCTGAATCTGTTTTCAGCTATTTACACTTATATAAACTAAAAATGTACTTAGTTTAAAAAAAAGTTTTAAATACTATTAAATATGTTTTTTAAACTAAAATTTTGTTAACTGATTTTTTCAAAAAAAAAATAATAATAATAAATATAAATAAACTGCCCATTACTGTTTACGCTTTAAATAATTAATGAATAATTTTTGCTTAAAGTTTCTTAAAAATTGAAACGTTAGTTTTAGAAAAAGATATTTTGATATTATATACGTTATTTAAAATAACTATTATACGAGAGGATCGATTTGGAAAGATGGAGAATCAAAGCATTTCTTCAATCTTACGCTCACAGGCGTTTGTTATGCATTCAGCATAATCATTGTGACTAGGAATGCGCTTGCAAGATTTGGTAATTGATACACATGATTTAAACACGCTTTGTTCTCGTTTTAGTGGTCTTTTATTTAGCGGATTGCGATTTTTTAAGGTAGCCAAAGCATTTAACAATCAAATTTCTCAGTATCTGCTAAAAGTATCAAACCAAAATGATGAACACGCATCTTTCTTATTGAACAAAAACATACAAAAATCCAAAGACATATTGTAATCAAGAAATATCAGAAAAATGACATATTTTTTATTGAAATATTTTATGAGATAAAATCTTTACTTTGTGAATGTTGAAAATTTATTATCATCATAATTAACAATATAATATTATAACAAATATATTTAGATACTTTGTGAATGTTGAAAATTTATTATCATCATAATTAACAATATAATATTATAACAAATATATTTAGATACAAATGACATTTTGTTTCTTTTAAGAGTTTTAATAAAAGTGTAGTTTTAAACCTATTCAGATAATATTTCATTTTAACTGTTTCATCTAACTCTGAAAATTTATTGACAGTGAATGTCATTTACACGTTTGGTAGGGGAATCATAGCAATAATAGCATATGCATTTTATAGTACAAGAACAGAATAATATATTTTTAATTATTATATGTGAACGAAAAAATAATATTTTTACTTGAATATTATAGTTATCTGAAAAGTAAATAACTATAATCAGTTTTCAAAATTTTTTATATTTTTAAATCTATTCAATACTGTTATTATATTATTATTATTATTATTATTATATTCCTGGTAGAAAGTTTTCCCATTTTTTGACCAGCCGGTGGCCAACTGTGAAGAATTAGACATCCACTAGCCTATTTTTGATGACTTGGCCAATTTGGTTGGGGAAATTTCTACCAGGGATGAAGAAAAAAATAAAAAAATTTTATTTTAAAAATTAAATTATTATTTTAAGTGATTTTATTCAGTATACTGACCAAGAGCATGGGAATATAAGTAAAATTCCGTACTTAAATATTCGTTGACTTATTTTTAAGCATTAAAAAAAAGTTACACCTTTAAAAGTTGATAAGGATACAGATATAATTGCATATATTTCAGAATTGATGTTTTGGATATTTTTGAGATGATGTATTTAATTACGTAAATTGATGGCCCTTTAATGTTTATAAATACCTGTCTCACTGAATTATTGCATTTTAAGGAGTATATTAGTTTCACAAGTGCACCTATGATCATGGACACCCTTCTTTTTGAAAAATAATTTAAAGAACATTGTATTACTAAATCCTTGAAATAATTCACTTTTAAAGCACTATAAAACGATACCTTCTACTGTTTTCTAAAATGTAAGCACTGTGTTATCTCCTCGAAGTCACTATGTATGTACATAATCTGTACCAAAAAGTTTTCAGAGTAGATAAGCAATTACACCAAATGCACCATAAAAATTGTATAAATAAAAATAAAAAAAAGTACGAATAAAACAAATCTACAAACAATGAATATTAACTCAAGCGTGCTCACCCTTTGATATTACACTAAAGCACAAAGTATATAAGCGTTGAAACTGTACATAAGAAAGTATCAGCTATATATACATACTATTACTCTGCACGAAATTTTTCGTCGACTTGAACAGCGACGCGAGGCGAAATTCGCACTTAGTCTCTATGAGCCCTCTCCTTCCCTAAAATAAAAGATCCTCCAAACTCAGGTGGATATAGAGGGAAAAAGCCCCTTTCCTCTGCGAGAAAGGTTGAACTTTTGTTGTCGGTACGGCCCCAGCGCACGCGAACTCCGCCTCGCTCGCGCAAGGCCGACACCTTAGAAAGCCTCATCTATCCCCGAGAATTCGAGGCTACACGCTCGTAATATACTTTTTACCCATCACAAGTCTCTGTATTCGGAACTGCACTAACGAGTCAAACTTTCGCCCTTTCCTCCTGCCTTCCATCCCTTCACTCTTTCTCTCTCTTCTTCTGTTTTCCGCAACGGAAATGAAAAAAGGTGGTAACCCGACCGGAGGTAAGAGGACGGCCCAGGCAACGATCGTCGTGCAACAGCCGTCGCTCTCGTTGGATGCGCCCGCGGCAACGATACTCCTGAGGTCAGCCGACGCCGACGCCAGGCGCCGCGAGGAGAACATGAAGCAGCTTCTCGACGTTACCAATGCGCTGACTCTGCAAGAGATACACGATTTCGAGAAGAGGTAAGTGAGATCGATTCAAATTGTCTTCGTCTGTCATTTTTAATCTTTAGACTGACGAAATAATAGTGTGCAATTTATTATTGCTTCAGAAAGTCTAAAGGTTTTTTTTAAATATGTGTGGCTTGGTGGAATTATATTATAATCTTGATGGAACTATGGTAAATTAAAAAGATATTTAAAAATAATTTGGTTTAGAAGAGTCTTATTTTCTATTTTTAAAAAGGAAACAAAACTTCAGAAAACAAGCTCTAATTTGTTTTATTCAGAATTAAAAAAGACATTAATTCTGTCCAAACTTATGGCAGTTTGCACTTAAGTAAGGAAAAAATTTGTAGGATCTAAATTTGTAGTTAGTAGTCAGTGATTAACGATACGTTTTATTGAATAAATAATAGATTTGTTCATTTAAATTCTTTAAATTCATCATTATAGAAATCTAATATGATGATGAAATTTACAGTTAACTTTTGATTAAAGTTTTATTTAAATTACTTGTTTTCATTGAAATTAGGAAATTAATTTAATTTTACCTTAATAGAACTGGTTCTTCTACAATCAGCTAGAAAATCCAACTAAAACTATTTAACTTTCTAATGACAAGATAGTTTTGAAGTACTTTGAAATATACTTCAACGCCGAAATAGCTTTTTAATTTGGTTATTACTTTTTACATTTTAACTACACTTTTAAAAGACATATTTTCAGTATTTTTATAAGAAATAATCATAATCTTTGAAGATCATCTTCTAAAAATTCTTAAATAAATTCTGATATTACTGTTTCAACGAGCTTATCTTTTAGTAGAATTGTATAATACATATCTTTATAACCATATGCTTTTATGTATATGTGTGTAGATGGGTAGGTATGCCTGTATTATTGCGTTAACGTGCTTTAATTTAATCAGCTTTCTTAGAAATGAAATTTCATATGATATTCTAAAAAAATAGGAACCAATACTATTTTACTGGAATCGTAAAGAGCAGAAAATTATACCTTCAGATGTGCGGTTCAGTTTTCGGCAAAAAATAAGGGATTCCGTTTAAAAAAAAGTTGAACTTTAAATGACCTTGAAACCGAGATTAAAGGTCAAATTCAAGATTACCAATCAATTTCTCGTGAAAGTTACCTAAGGTATAGCGTTTGTTTATTTTTTATTACTATTCCTGCGAAATTTTCAAGGATTTGCATATTTTTTTTTTCACTTTGTATAATAAAACAAATTTAATAAAACTTTCAATAAATTACAATAGCAAAACATAACTGAAAAGGATATGTAAGAATTTTGATATCTTCCTTTATGAATATTAACTCAATAAATGTTCTCTTCACAGAACAATTTAATAGCAATCTTGTGCAATGTGCAAGATTAAAAATATTACGACAGAATAACTTCGAGAAAAGTCATAAAATCCTGGCAGTGAGAGGCTGTTGGAGCTATACTGTACGTGGACCATGCTTGTATTTCCAAGATGTTTATGTGATTATCGATCTTACAACTAGTCTGACAAGTCTATAAGCTTTCTCATGTTAACGTCTAGGGTACCGAGCTCATTAAATAATCGTAAATTCAATAAATAATGTATAAAAGTATATACTAGATATTGAAAGATTATAGAATCGGGAAATCAAGCGGTCCCGTATTTCCAGGTTTTTGGCGCAATTATTATTTTAACAACAAATTTGGTAAATTCATCGATTATTTTATGGTTACAACTAGAATGTACATTAAATAACGATAAATAAATAATTATTTTAATATAATAAATAATAATTTAGTATAATATGGCTCAAGCAGCTTTATAAAATAAATAAATAAATATAGACTATGTCCCTAATGATCAATTGCTGCAATAAAGATGATTATTAGATGACAATTTAACATGTTAATCTTTTTTTTGAGTAAAATATTTATTGAATAAGTTTAAATTTTGTTAGATTATTAATTAATTAATAGTGATGATAAAAATGCGTCTTTTTACAATTACTCATAGCAGTACAAAAACTTAGCTTAGTCATATCGTTACTATCTCGCGTGAATTCGGTACCGTTTAACATTATTGTTACCATTTTTATATTCCAGTCTCCTTATGCGTTTAAAATATTCAACTAAAACTCGATGAACAGCGAATATGTTTTAAAAGAAGACATAAAATTGAAAACATTGCACAAAATTTTATTTCCTTACTTTGTATTTTTGTACTTTTATAGTTTTTTTTTCATTTTGATAAAGAAGAAAAATCTATAAGCATAAAGATGGATAAAAGTAGATTTTCTTAACTAATATTGTTTATGAAACAATAGAGACTCAGAAGATCGAGTAAACAAAAGTGTCTGTAACTTATTCAGAGTTTTCCTCTTTTTATACTATCAATTAACTGAACTAGGAAGCAAAAAATAATCATTGAGCCAGCCCACGCATTGAAAATAATTAGCGGCATCTGTTCGACACTTTTCACTTATATCGTATTCGGACCCGAATCCTTCTAATTTTCTGTACGACTTTTTTGCTATGAGCGATAGACATTGATGAATGGTGACTAAGGCTTACTCGCTCCGATAACCGTCCCAATCTCGATAACATCGGGACGCGCGATGGTCAAGCGTGTCGTTAAAAGCGCTTATAAGGTCTTTCCATGAGACCTTCTCTTCTGGCTTTATCTGCGTCGCGAATTTCGTTTCACTACCCCTACGCTCGTTTTTTTTCGCTATATTCGCCCTTTCCATCGATCGATCTGTTTTTGTTCAGGGGACTTTTTTTCTATTGTTTGTCAATTTTTTTTTTAATTTACGGTTATAGTATATTATTTAAATATCTAAACATTTAAATCTGGAAGCTTAAAAAAGAAAAATATGTTTAACATACTTTGTCATTAAACATGAAAATATATGCCTGTAGTAGGTAAGCCTAGGGCCATCAGTTTGATTACAAACCAGACATCAAATTTAAGAAAATCAATTTCTTTTATCTCAGATTATCATCGTTATTTCTAAAAAGCTATAAAATAAATTTTAATAAAAATTTCTTTTAGTTCCTTTTATTATTAAAGTTGAGATTATGTATTGAAAGTTTTATATAACTAGTTAGATCGAGTGCGCTATATGCAAACTATATCTACCCTAACTTAAACTTGATTTATGCTCTTATTCTAAAACGACCAATTAGAGTCTAGCCTATAGAAGCCTCAACTTTTATTAATGCCTTTTGAAGAGAGTATTTGTATAAAAATATTAAATAATTTAGTTAAAGTTTTAAAAATTGTGGCTAACATCGAAATCATTTTCTGGTTAAGAAATTTTTCTATGAATATAAAGTGAAGAAATATTTACCAAAATCAAATATATTTTTATTTTGATCGTATTTAGTAAAATTATTTAGTTTTAAATATATATTTATGTAATTTTATTAAAGTTTATTTAATTTATATAATATATTTATTAAATAAAAACCGCATAAAAAGTTATTTGTTTTCAGTACGTTTATTCAGTGTACCAACAAAAATATACGTGCATCCGACTAGAACAGAATATCCGTGAGATTTTTTTATAATCCGTAATTGTTACCCATTTCTTTTCCAGACCTATCACATATTTTTCTTTTTATTGTATTTTGTTATTTTACAGTTATGCATTTGTTTAAAATATTTTTGTTCCTAACTGACTAACGATAACGATACGTTATTTAGTATGTATCCCTATTATTTTGATATTATCGTCATAGTAAGCTAAATTTAAAAGCTTTTGGTTAGATAAAGTTCATACGGTTTATTTTTACACTTTTTAAAATAATCTTTATTTTAGACTATTTAATAAGCTATTTTATATTGCGAACATCAGTAATATAATAAAAATTAACATTTTAAGTTCACGTACATAAAGAATAATAATAATAATATTCGTTACATGGATATAAAATATTACGATCGACTGACAAACAGTACTTGTTGATGTCATTGGTCGTAAAAATTTAATTTATTTTATCGATCATATGAAAGAGTAAATGAAATTTTGCGTATACGTAGGAAAGTGTGTTTTAACCCTTGAAATTACCATTTCTAGTAATGGTAAGATATCACAGATAAATAAATACTGAAAACACCTTAATTTTACTGTTAGGAATAGGTTTTTAAATATAAAATTAAATTTGTACGCGAGTCCATAAAAGCGCAATTTAAGGCATATGAATCCATAAAATAGAATTTTATGCACACAGTAATCAAAAAATTAAATTTCAATCCCAAAATAACAGTTTAGTAGCATTAAAAGTAACAATAATTTTTATCTAAAATATCTATTTATTAATAAAAAAATTTTTGCAAAATCTATTTATAAGGTAAACTTATTAAACAAAATTTACTTAATTTTATTAACATTACTAGATTACCTAGTATACTACATATATAATAAAAAGTTTTGAAGTGCTCCAAATTCTGTCATCGCTCTTTTATACATAGAATAAAGCTAATAATATTACTACATCATAAAAGCTGCCGGACACTTTTAGCTTTTTGCTCGTTCCACTAATGAAATCAAAGTTATGTGTAGTTAAAGTTATTGGCGATATTACTATAAAAGTATTTTATTATATCATTTACTCTAATTACTTATTACAAAGACGTGCATAATTAGTATCAGAACTTTCACTACATGCTGTATAAAATCACGTTTGATGCTTTATAAAATAAATTCAAATAAACTTTAATAATTATACCAAGCCTTTATTTTAGAAAACTACACTAACATCTGCAATTTTAAGGAGTATATTAGAGGTATTGTCTTGAATTGTAGGGCAATAATAAGAGCTTAATTATTTCACTTATAAAGGCGATATAAATAAAATCATTCTTGTTATCGGAAAAACGGGAACTCATTCGATTTAATTTAATTTTATGAATTCTCCTAGTCTAAAGAATGTACTTTTCTCAGAATTCAGTATGGTCGTTTGAACTTTTAGTCTAACCGCATAATAAAGTTTCTTACAGGTTTTCTTTATCATTCGAATCACTCATACTACACATCAAAAACTATTTGGCAAGCCGCAAGCCACTTGGGCACAGTAAATTTACCAATCAATCCTCTTTTTCAGGTGTACACGCATGTGCACCCTAAATCGTGTAAATTCCATTGATTTAATCTCGGGGGCGGTTACACGATGAGCGACTCGCGTACGAGTTTCAAACTCCGAAATCCCAGTTTCACCCATCTCTCTCTCTCTCTCTCTCTGTTCGAATTACTCGCCCCTATACCTTCATGCTCCCGAGAGGCCCGCTCGGTTAATCGTGCGCGGCGAATAATTAGACGCTTTCAGACTTTATGCCGCAAACTCGTTGCGATCGATGGATGGAAGAGGATGAGGTAGTCGACCCAATTTTCAATCAGGACCCTGTAGATCACATCGATGTATTTCGTTCGCTTTTCAACTTATTCACATATCTTATAAAACAAATGTGATGCTATATAAACAAAATATGAGATGAAATATAATATGATTAATTAGGAAAAGTAGATTAATATATAATACTAGAAAGAAAAAATTAATTTCTAACAGTCGATCTGAGACTTTAACCTGAGGATCGTTTGTTAGTTCTAAGGATAATATTAAACATTTTGTGAATAACCAAATCAAGAAGTAGTAATATTTAGACTCAAAAAGATTTTCTTCTGATTATGAGGGTAAACATAATGAAGAAAGACCTAATGATATAATGATTAATTCAATTTTAATATTATTATTTAAATGATCAACAATACCGTCTTATTTACATTTGTGAATTTATTCTGGATAACCTAATATTATTTAAGATATTTAAAGAAAATGTATATCTAAAGATATATTTCTGATATTTTACATGATTTAATTTTGATATACTCTGTACGTTGATTACTAAACGTCAACTTAACCTAAAAATGCAACACCTATTTTTACATTAACAAAACCGATTGACAACGGATCTCTTGCTAATATATCGAAAATTCTGCTCTTGGTAGCATAATAGTAATGGGAAATTGCTTTTTGCCTTATTTTCTAATTAAAGTGTTTTTGTAAATATTTACAAATATTTTAAATATTTTTCTTATTGCAATCCCATCAATTAATATGTAAATTAACTATTATAAATAGACTAAAATATCTTTTTCAAAAATTAGAGATACTTACCTGGAAATCAAACCACTTCATTATAACGTAGCAGTCAAATATTTTTTTACGAACGCAAAAATTTCAAGACGAACGATCCATCTTCATTATATTTTACGTATGCAACAACTTTCATTTTTACGCATTAAAGAACTTCCCTGTATTAAAACTCCTCAATCCACAATACTTACATACAAAAAACGCCAATGCATGCACGCTTTTCGCCGTCATCGATCGATCGTCGACTAAGACTTCTCCAAGAGCCTCTTACATATGTATGTACCCCCTCTTTCCCCCCAAGAAGCAGTAGGCTGGCCTGAGGGGCGGGAATAGGCGTTTATCGCGAATTATCCGACTGCTCTATTACAATTGGATTGTGCCTTTCCAGTTTTTTACGCGTATAAAATTTCGAGCGCTCCGATGAGTTTTTTATCTCGCGCTCTTTAATGTGGCTACACATCGCAGGTCTGTACCTGCGTATAAGCGTGGCCTTATTATAGGACATACACGCTCCCGCAAGCACAGAGATTAACGAGCTTGACGCGGTGATGGATGGATACCCAGCCCGGGTAATATTGCAATAATTCAGCTCTGACTCGAGCGATGGTGGCAGCATCGCGGCACTTTGGCTTCAAGCATTAGAAATAGTAAATGGGGTTAGACGTGTTTTCGAGATGTTTTTTCACCGTCAAGCAAGTGCTCAGTTTATGAGAATTATTTTATTGAATGTTTTGGAATTGGTGAATTATTTTTTTTTCGGGATACTTATTATATATAACAAACTAAAAAAAAGAAAGTAGAAAATTTTTATTAAATTCACTCTTTAGTTTTTTTCTAATATCTCAGAGCGAAGAAAATTTTTTGCTTTAATCTTTACGGAAAAAATAAAATGAATGTTAAGAATGGAAAGATAAAATTTGTTACTATATAAAAACAAAATTTAATTTGTATGATCTAAGATTCAAATAATTAAATTAAAAAAAAAAAAAAAAATAGTACATTTCGATACTAGTGCGAGAAAGTGATTTTATCCTCGCGAGAGTGTTTGCGAAACGAGGGTGAAAAGTCCACGCGAGATTGAAATCACTTCCTCGTTCATGTATCAGATCGTTTTTTTTTTTTTAACCGAACTACTAACATTCTAAAACAAATACGTTGTAATGCGCGTTGCGACAAATATTCTGAATATTGTTGATGAATTTTCTCTGACACGTTTTCCGAAGCGCAAATATTCCGCTCAATTATAAGGGAAGGAAAAAGAATAGAGATAGGAAGCGGCTGGCATATTGCACGCGAGTCGGCATTTAACTTATTCGATCGATATATCTTGCCCTAACTGTCGGTACTCATCTCCGCTCTCTGAACTTTGCTCCTCGTTCTCGGTTTTCTATTTTCATATAGCCAAGCTCTCTTTGTTCTTTCTTTTTCTCTTACTTAGTATTTTTCTCATCTGTCTTATTATCGTAAGAACAGATAAAGAGAACTTTGTTGAACACTGAGATCACTTTTATAATAATATTTCACATTGTTATTACGTTAATAACTAATTATTTATCATTGAAAAAGTTCGAAGATAGCAATTAAAGTTTAAAAGAGAGACAAGTCTGTTTTAATAAAGATATTGAAAGAAATAATAAAGAGTCGATTAATTCATTGAAATTTAAAATAACGATACTAAAGAATTTTCTGTGTATATTTGTGGACTGTAAATACGTATGAATAACTACTTAATTTAAGTGAATGTTATTATAATATTGAAATTAAGATAAACATTAAATGAACATACTAGAAACGGTTCTGGCGTTTTATGGGATATCAGAGATAAATACAATATTTCACTGTATAATTACCGTAACATTTTCTTCAAATTACAAAAAATAACGTAAAAAGTTAGAAACATAACGCGTATTACTCTGAGAAATACAAAATAATAAAATCGATAAGGATGATACAGATGTATTCAAAGATCCCTATTAAAGCAAGGTTTTCCAATTCACAAATTTAAAGTATTATAAGATTACATTAATTGCATAAATAGTATTAGGCTATAGTTATTGCCAATTAGTGATTGTCGGATTATGTCAAACCACTTGAAATTATGAGCCTTACACCATTTGGGAAATCGCATTACAGAATAGTCATATATTTTGACCTCAATACCCTGCGGTAACCCAATTTCATCAATATATTCATAACGCTGGTATTATCCTAACAAATAGAATGAATCAATTCTTATTTTCGTTGCTTAACGAGATGTTAGAGCCTTACACCATGTGTTCTCAACTGTATTTCCAGGTTTTTGTTGAAATCATTAGTTTTATAATGAATCTTACAGATTCATTAGCATCCTAATATTAGTTTGATAATAAATCTATTCGGTTAATTAACTCCATTATAGTATTAGCTAAGAGCTCAGCTCATAAAAAAATAAGAAATTCATAATTGTTTTGATATGCTCTTAATGAGCTAATAAATTCAGAACTTAAGAAAATCAATAAGCAATTTTGAAAATTTGCAAATTAATTTCTTCAAATACATCCTTTAAATTTGAGATATTAATAAGAACGATAGCAAACAGGGACAATATTAAAATCAAATAAAAAATATAACTTACAGAAAATCGAAGAAGCTTCTTTGCTCGTTTAAGTCTCGTATTTACCGACTTCTAAAGATTCGTGCGCTGCACATACGGTTCAAACTCGCTTTTCTCTCTTTATCTAGTCGCCGCTCCCATGAGGGGAAAATATCTCTTCTTCGCTTGCTGATATAGAAGTCGGAGAAGGGCTACCCTGGTTACTTTTGGCGCATTGCGAGAAATCAGGCCGAGACGGAGAAAATACGAGATCCCCTTTAACTTTCGAAAGTGACGCGCGCTCCTATCAATCTTCGGCTTTTCTCTCGGTTTAGAGATTGCATGTGGGCGAAGTCGAATTATACGTGGGGAAAACTCATTCGGCTGCACTTTGATAGCAGTTCAAGGCTTAGGATATAAAAAGTTGGGTAGAAGTTCTTAAGGGAATTGTGCTCACAATTGATAATCGCTGAGGTTTTTGTTTTGTAGAATTAATTATTGTTTAATGTGAGTGGCCTATATTATACATATGAATAGTATGAATGGAAACTAATTATGGTATAATATTGAATTGTATTTAGAAAATAGAAATTAATACGATAATGTAACCACAACTAAATTATATAATTAGTATTGAATGTAAACAGTAGGTTATATAAATCATGGAATTAGAGGAGCGCACAAAAGGGATTATTTTAAATTTTACGTTTGAATAATGAATGGACATTCATGTGTATTCAAGAGAAGCACTCTAACTAGAAATATATGATAAATTGATATCTTTGTAATTCGTTTGAGTTAAAAAAAAAATAACAATCTTATTTATTTTTGTTATTTTGTTATTTTGTTAATATTTATTATAAAATCCCGAAATAAAAGGTATACGAATTTCAATTGCAAATAAATAATCAATAATTAATAAAACTTGCTATAAAAAAAGCATTTTTAAAATGACCAATTTTAAAATATCAAATAAAATATTTCTTTATACATAAAGCAACATTTAATAATAAAGCCATAATTTTTTATGTATAATTAACATATTTAATGATATTATCATTGCAACAAAGTTTTATTACTTTTCTCGACAAAGACGTTGTTTCAGTTCTATTAATGGCTGTTTTTGCAGAAAAAGGTCGCTTTTTATGAAAAAGCAGTTATTTTTCCGTGAATGAAACATTATCTTGGGAATGATAATAAAATCAAAGACTTTACTGTAACTCCAGCCTATTCGTATAACACGAAAAAACTTTTCCAATTTATTTAATTCACTCGAATCTCGTAAAAAGGGCTCATATACATATATATACCTTCACTAATTCTGCAGAGCAGCGCTTCCGTAAGCACGGAAATCGAATCGGGTTATTTATAAAATGCTTTCAATTCGATTTTGAGAAATCCTAGCATTTCTCTCCTGGATGCCGAAATCTTCGTTAAAACGTTTATCGGCCAAAACGACAGCGCATTTCTTGAATTTCCTTACAGTCTCTTCCGCTTAAGTAATGATCTTTGCACCTCGCGCACGAATAAGACCTTGCCGCGCGCTCGATTCACTGCTTCGAAAGCGAATTTTCCCCAACCGAACGAAGAAAGAGCATACATTTCGAAAAAAAACAATTTTATTTACCGAATGGAAATGCAAAGTTTCTGCGGTTACGCTGGTGCGCGCGTGAATGCTCGGCTATACAGTGAGCCAATTATCACGCGGCGAATGCTCGCAAAGTGCCACTTCGATCTTTTCTAATCTACGAAAGAGGAGCCGCTTCCTCCCGCTCTCCCCATCGACTTTTAACCCGGATAAGTTCCAATGCCTGCAGAGAGAAGAGAATGGAATTCCCATTCAAGAGCGTCTAATTCCCTCTATATCCCCCCGATCCTTATTCTTCTTTTTGGAGAAGGAGGGAGAAAGTGGGACAAAATGAACCCTTTGGGGCTGAGTAAATCTGCTGGATATATACGCTCAGGTTTCGGCAATGATCGGAAATTTAAGACTGTAATCAAAAAACTTTTAAGAAAAGGATATTAAGCGATTGTGATAATTTGAAAAAGCTAGTTTAAAACTGATATTTTCCCTTGACTAATTTACTCATATTAAAATTAATTGAAAATTATTGTGGTATTCAGTTTTGATCTTTCTTTAAAAACTATAAAGTAAAATCAATTCACGAATAAAAATTGCTTAAATTAAAGGTAAATTAATTTGCTTGAATTAAAAATGCAGTACAGGTACTTCACACCCATAACAATATATTTAAAACATTTTCTTTTTTTTTCATCGAATCGACATAATTGTAAGAATTACTTTATAGTAAAGTTTTCATATGTAGAAAATTTCGCAATTAAGTAAATTAATTTTCTAAGTTCGTTAAAAAAAATAGGGAAAATGTAGCATAAAGACTCGAATGAATTACTTAAATATAATTAATTACCGTTTAGATGAACGCTTTGTAATTATAACTAATTATCCAAATGTAAGTTACATATAAAATATAAATATTCAAATCCAGTTTAATTTTGAATAAATTATGTAAAAATTTTCAAATGATGTTTCACATTAACCCAGCAAATTTATTTTGTTCTAATCTCATAAAAATTTATTTTTCAATTTAAAATATTCTTTTTAAAAAAAGCGAATTAAACTATAAGAAAATGAAAAACATCAGGAATTCATGCATCCCAAAAAATTTTATTTTCAGGAAGAGAGTTAAATGCAGAGCTCGCCAATCCACCTCTGCTCAGTTACACATTTTTATTTTTCAACTTTTACCCTCCTAATTCTTTCTTTTCTACTACGCTCGGTTTTCGATAGACGCATGCTCACCGCAGCCGGGTTACGCGATTCTGACAAGCTTAATGGAAACGAGGAAGGGCGAAAGCCGAAAGCGTACTTTATCGAAAGTTGGGCGCGCTGCGCAAAAACACGCGGCTTTCGAAGTTTCTCAGCCGCTTCTATTTCGTGCAGGAGCATTACGCTTGTTACGCTCGAATGTAAAACGGGATTTTGGCGAGGTGGCGCGCAAAAAGTAAAATAAATTATTCAGCCAGCGTAAATTGAAAGGCATGAAAGAACCTATCTGTGCCGGTATATACGTGCGCACTGTGTTCCGTTGATATTTCTAAAGTTCGCATAACTCTCAAGGTATTTGGGTATACATCGATTCACCGAATAATCCATTCCTTTGTAACTTCTTCTTTTGTTTTTCCTCCACATAAGCTGAGAGCGAAATTTGTTCACAGAAGCTTTTACAAACAAAAAGACTTTTTAAATTGCTTCATAAAACTCGTAAAACTTAGCTATTACAGATCCTTTGAATTTATATGTGTATGTTTTGAAGGGTGGGGATCCAATATTTCGTCGGTCTATTGTAAAATTGTAAACGACTAACATAATGTGAAATTATTTGAAATCTAAATTTCAGATGATGTAAATGAGCAAATCCACAAAAAAA
>JAPYZA010001407.1:0-14401 GCA_030522685.1 Eupelmus azureus | reverse complement strand
GAGCAAATCCACAAAAAAATCCCTTTAGCGGTTCCAAAAACTTGGAGAAAAAAATTTTGAGGTACACCTGTGCGACCTTGTTTTTCTTCTTCTATGGGTTATACATTAGGCAAAAAAAAATACTCTACACACAATTTTTAAAAATTTTTTTTTTATTAACAAATTAAGATTTTAATCAAAACTGTAAAAGTATGTTTTTTTCGATATTTCTCGCCTAAGCAGAATTCGTGTCACATTTCTCCAAGTCAACATTTTTAGACGCGCCAAAAAGCATTTTAAAGTATGAAATAAGAACTTTAAAATGAGCAATTACAAGGTGAATAATATTAATTTGAAGAGCTACGGCAGAGATTTTATTTTTAAAATTTTTTTCTCTAAGTTTTTGGAACCGCTAAAGGGATTTTTTTGTGGATTTGCTCAAATATTTGATTTTCAAAATTTCGACTATTAAGTTCTAAAACTGAGACGTTTTTGAATGATTATTCTAAGGAAAGTCGAAAAAAATGAAATACATTTTTCCTAAAATATCAACATGCCATAACTTCAAAATGTTATAAAATTTAGACCTATTTGAATACTTTAAAATAAACGATATATTAATTTTTAGAATATTGCCGCTTAAATAATCAAATATTTAAGACTTAAAAGGATGTGAGCTAAAGTTTTTTTTTTAATTTCATTATACACTTTCGATATTTTGACAGTTTAATAATAATCTTTCCGATCTTCATGCGTCGAATATTAGTTCACTCAATAATATGCATTGTCAAACTGCCCGAAATTCGTAAGTTTACTACAAAATTTTATTATGGACTGTTGAAATATCGGATGCTACTCCCTTTTCAAGATAGTATATTTCTAAAATAAAGTAATTTTAAAAATACTGAAACTTTACTACTTCTGAAATAATTTCTAATCTAATTTAATTCGTTAATTATCCTCATTGTAGTCAGATTCGAATCCGACTAGTTTGAAATCTTTTGAAATCAAACGCTCATCCCACTAGACAAGAGAATGTGAGTGACTCGCTTGAGAGCAAAACTCATCGGGTGACTTTAGGGAATGCTATCGTACCAAACCGGCAGTTATTAGTCACAGTCGACGAGATGCACGCAATTTGGCTTGAGAGTAGCTTAAAGAACTTTCTAATTTGAATTTTAAGGATAACTGTAAGTATTGTATCATAAAATAGAATTGTAAATATGCACATCATAAAAGGAAACAGTGTTTAGGAACGATCTTATTTTTTACAAAAAAAGTGCATTTTAAGCTATAATAAACAGTATAATCATGATTGTAATCGAAATTATAGTCCAAAAGAATACTATTTTTGACATTATTACAAAATATACTATAGCACATATTTTTTAAGAACAATATAATGCTTATTGCATTACTATAATATAGACACTAAATTTCCTACAATTGAAAATATACAATAAATAGAAACGTAAAATAGGGATGATCCACCAAGTAGATATTCATATACTCTACTTACTGTAATAACCACTAGAAAAGCGAAATTTCATCTAATATAATCGGCACTACACAGTTAAAATACTTATAGTAATCACTAATAAGGTGAAATAAACTCTATATTAAACTAGTATAGAGTACACTATTATATTCATGCTTTTAGCATCCTATACTTAATACTACAACGCTATATTATCATATTGCAAGTACTGTAGCGATGTAATACCGAAAATAGAACGCTTTCAGTCTTTGTAGTAATTACTATTCTACGTATTGTAGTAATATAGTAATGATTATAAAGCGTATTTTACCTTTATAAATTCGCTATAGTAGGTACTATAGTGATGTAATACTCATTATAAAATACATTCCGCTTTTATAGTATTTATTGTTCATTACAGTAAGTACTGTAGCAGTAACATGGTGATTATAATGCTTTTTTAAAGTAGGTGCTCGAAAACTACTATAATAGGGCCAAAACCAGTTTACGTTGGACCAATAATTTTGATTACAATTAAAGTTATGCCGTATATTATATTACTATAACTATATTATAACTATAGTTTATACTACAGGTGTTTTCGTAAAGCTTATTCCTAAGAAAAAGATGATGATATTATTCTTGTAGTAAATTTTATTACAAAACGTGAACTGCAGTCATTACATAAAAAATATTTTAGTTTTCATGTTTTTTGATGAGTATTAAATAATATATTACAAACAAAATTTGAATATATATAATATATTAAATATTCATCATAAATAATTCATTTTATATATCACAATTGACATTTAGGGCAATAGAATGATAAAAGATTTGAGACGGAAGTAAACATCCACATTACTGCATTGAACGCTACACTTAGTGTTTACATATAATTATCAAGCTTTATCAAATAAATTCTTGATGAGCTCGAGGTGCTTTGAGACTCAAATCTGTAAAGCTAATACTGAAATTTAAATCAGGGTCAATAAGATTTAAATCCTTAAAGAGATTCAAACATTTAAACTAAAATAAAATAAAATTTCTAGTTAAGTACCTGATCAAAACATTTTAAATGAACAACTGTTTGAATAATTTTATAAAATTATTATTCTTTTCATTATGAACTCCATAAAAATAAAAAATTACTTTTTCACAAAAAAAATTCTTCTTTACAAAACAAAAAATATTTTCGTTTTTAAATCATATTATATTAAAGTTATTACACAATCTTGTAGCCACAATCTTGCTTTTTTTATAACATTTCTTTCTCAAAAATAAGTGAGAATTTTTGTTTCAGAATTTGTTTTTCTGTAAAAGATGTAGGTATTACATTTATCCTTTAAATTTGTTTTTGTTCGTAAGTGTAAAATTGAAATTTTAATATTAAACCGAATAATATTTTTAAAAAGTTAATAACTGAACAAAAATTTATTAATTTTTTTTTCTTCGTTGTTTTTATTTTTGTTCTTTTTCTTATTCTTTTTCTTCTTCTGCTTCTTTTTGATGGTACCATGTGCAACGCGCCTCCTGAATATACGGCAATCCTTTTTCCTTCGTTAAAACCAAACTACATTACGAAATTCAACTTTGCACGTGAATTCCAGCAAAAAAGTTTCGCCACCCTCGACTCTATCTCATCACACGGAATCTCTACCATTTCCATCCAAAAAATAAGCTTATGTAAATCACGTGTACGTTTGACCTACAGCATCCTAACTGGATTTCCCTTAAGAATCGCCAGTAAACTCGTGGAAAAGTTCTCTATCTCTCTCTCTCTCTCTCTCACACACACACACACACACACACACACACACACTCACTTACTTAAGTTGAAGATGATGCGCCTGCCAGAGGACAAATTTTTGTTTTGCTCGCCTCTTTCTCTTTCAAATGTTAATTTTACATAGCACAATCAAGCACACAGGACAGTGATCGAAGATTTTGAAAAAGCCATTTTGCAATAAAAGAAGTTATCTCCTTATATAATAGAAAAAAGACAGGTTATTGTATCGCATTATCGTTATGTAAATGTTTTTTTGTTTTTTTGTTTTTTGAATCGAGCTTAGCCGTTGCAAGTCTTTAGGAACTGTTTTTGAAATTCCCATACCTTCTTTTCTCTTCTGTTTATCTTTTAAACTGTCGTATACCCTCCAAATAAGTCGGTCGCTTTATCATCACTCGCATATCCTAGTTTTCATCCCTTCTCATTCAGTTTATCACTTTTACTCATCTGTGATGCTTGCTCCTCTTGTTACTGTGTAGCATTTGCCAAATTCGTTATAAATAAATTTTATTTTTATGAATATCACTGTACTTTAGCGTTTTATACATAATTTATATTTTTAACAGGAGGTAACATCTACTTATATAATATTTAAAAATTTGTAATTATTTTAAAAAATCTACCGAACTTTAAATAATTATATTATATTTGATTTTCTTTCGATTTTTCAAAGACGTCATAGGTTCCCTACATAATATAACAATATTTCTCAAATTATTTTTCTCAGTATACATAAACTATAATAAAAGCAAAGCTGTCCAAATTTTAGGAATTCACATTTTTTAATGCTATGAAAATTCCTTTGAACTTTGTTCCATTTTAGAATTTACATTTTAATCATTTACATACCTGCTATTAGCATTCGTTTCTGTTTCTTCATTTTGCCTCCACTTGATCGCTTTTTTCGCCTGTGCATTTGCGTTTTATACACCAATTTGTATTATCATTTCCTCTTCTCATTTTAATAAAAGAAAACGTTGCAGAAGCTTTATAAAAAATGTCAGAATTTAAAGCCACCGAAAAATGGAAAAAACCGCGCCAAACTGGATAAAAATTTTAATAGAAAATTTTCAAAACTTGCTAATGTGTACATTATACGAAAATCATGGATTTTAAAATTCCAACTCGCGAAAGTGTTAAAAAGGAGAAGAAAAAGTACATTTTTTGTGCACTAAAAGTAAACTTTTAGTACAGAAAGTAATAGGTTTTCAGAAGAGGTAAAAGTGAAGGAATAAAGCAATAAATTGCCTTAAAATCTTTAAATTACAAAATCTCTAATTAGAAATTAGTAGCTATACTTAGTAGTAAACGTAAGAAACTCGTTTCGCGTTCTAGAATATAATTGGTAATTTAATAAACTGAGAGCACTTTGGCTTTTGTATAGAAACATCAAAGAAACGAAGGTGATTTTTTGTCGGAATTCAGACATGAAAAACCAATTTCAGAAAAGATGTAAGAAGATAATTACAAAATTTTGTTGTACTAGAAGATATAGAAAATTAGTATTAGAAAAAATCGTTACTAATAACACTAAATTAACATAGTTTAAACTCTAATTTTAATTTATATAATTACTGCGCGAAAAGGAAATTTAGAATAAACCATTTAATGCAGGAAAGTTCTTCTGTTGAAATTTCAAAATTTAGCTAATTTCTGTGTAATTTTAGATTAAAGTACAAGTTACACTATTTCAAAAAATTATTATTCCAAAATTCAACTCATACAATTCATTTTTTAAGAACTTCTTTAATATTCTTTTACGACTAGTTATCTAGTGCCTATACGAGTTTCTACGCTTTACGTCTCTTTAGTGAGATTTCGCTTCTGCTGGCTCATTTTTTGACATAAATCGTTTAAAATGGATCCAGTTAGCTGGAGCAGATTCGGTAAAAAATCTGATTAGTTTGAGCAAAAGTCGTAAAAGAATTTTTTTAGGAGTCTTTTTTTAAATGAAAGTTAAAATATTAGATTGTCGTGATACTTTTCAATGTCGAAACTTGGAATTACGACTCGTTCTTTTGGACGCAGTCCGTAAAATACTTTTATAAAAATAGAATGGTTTTCATAATCTAAATTATTGTTGCACTTGACTAATACTTTTCTATAGAAATTTCATTAAAAAATTAGCTAGTTATATTAATTGCATTAATATGTGAATAGCACGTTTTTAAAAATATACACATAATAGATCTAAAACTGTTCATTTATTTCATATATTAATAATATACTCAAAAAGAAGAAAAAATCCTTGTTTTAAATGCGCGATTTGATTAGTTAATCTATGATGCTTCTATTAAAAAGAAAAAACTTGATATAACAATTAAACTTGAAAAAAAATACAGTTGAAAAAATAAAACGAAAAATCAAAACTAAAAAAACTAAAACTTCAAACTTTAAACAGTTACCTTCTTATAAAAGATGAAATAAGATTTTTATCAAATTTTATTAAAAAGCAAATTTAAAGGATGTTCTATTCACCACAGTACTTAAAAAATCGAGTACCCACTTACGCAAACAACGTTCAAAAGTAGTATCCTGACGTCGAATACAATTTGCGTAAACGATGACCCTTGTTAGGCATTCATCGCTAATAAAGTCACAACTCCGCATAACGAAGCACTTTCACGCAATACTACCCGGCAGTAAGGCAGTCACCGAGGCAGAAATAAATGCGTCTCCCGCAGGTAGTTGTACAAAGTAGCCGTCTCACCCTCGCCACTGTGGCATTGCTCTGGGCTCGAAAGTCGATCGAGGGGTAAGAAAGAGAGGAGGTCTAGCCAAGGGAGAAAAAAGCCGGCACGGACGATCTGTCATCCTTAGGCACTGGGTGACAACGACGCTGCACACCCTTCCCCTTTTTCAGTCGAAAACAAAATCGCCAGAGAGAGAGAGAGAGAGAGAGAGAGGGGGGAGGGGGCCAAGAAGTAGGGGAGAGATAATTCGAAGAAGGTGAACCGTCGGTTGTATATATAGACGCGGAAGAAAAATAAGTCTCTGGGCATAGAAATTTCTAAAAAATGAATTTTTAAGAGACGCTTGGGTATAAGAGGTCGAAAAGAAGACGATTTGTTTGAGGATGAGTCTGAATGAGAGTAAATATATATTTTTGGGACATATGTGTATATACACATGTATGTGTGTGCGTGTGTGTGTGCGTGCGTGCGTGTGTGCGTGTGTGCGTGTGAGTGTATGCGTGCGTGCATATATATATATATGTATATTTGTGCATGTGTGAGAATGTAATTAATTTTTTAGAAAAAGTTCAGAAAAGTTTATACTCAAAAATAAAGTTAGACATGTTTGTGCTAATAACATTATGTGATCTAAAACAAATATAACTTAAGATTTTCAATTTATCAAGTACAGTTTTTATAAAATACAGTTTTTTAAATATAAAGATGAACAAATATATACTATTATTCATTCGCACAATAACATTAAATCTACATTTTATTGCATAATAACACTTCAATCGATTAAACTCCTAATTTCATTTGTTGAAGGAATAATAATTGATTAAACAATTGATTCGGCTATAATATAATATAACTGAGCATTTAATTGTTACGCATTGAATATAATTCACGCTATGGGCTTTAGTGCGGTTGTCAAAGAACAAAGCAAATAATTATAGAGCTTTGTTGAAATAATATATAGCTATAACTTTGAAAATTTAAAAATAACGTACATTATCGAATTATCTTAAAGATAGGATAAATATACGCATCAAGTCAATATTGTATCGTAATGAGAAAAAAATTAGACTTATTGTTAGTAACAGACTTATTAAAAATATATAACACCAAATTATGATACAAAAATGATAAGATTATCGTAGTAGCAAATACATTCTCAATTTATATACTAATTTTTGTATACATATATAATTTTATTCATTATCAATCAACGTTATTAAGCGATAATCAGCAGGAGCATTCATCTTTTCCTTGGAACGCCCAATCTATCCTATTCTCCACCACCATCGTTAATATATAATTTTCCTAGCTCAGTCAGCGAACACACATGCGAAAACTTCCTCTCTGAATCCTCGTCGCCTCCTTATCGAAACAAACAGCCTAGAAACCACTTAATCCGATATCCCAACATAAGTCATCCAATCGCCTCTCTGCGCGCGAAATTGCGCAGCTCTAACGCATAGATCAGAAGTGACAGGCGCGCAAAGGCGATAAAGCTTTGGAAAACCGAAAAAAACGGAATGAAGCGTATCGCCGGTCAGTCTCCCGAAGAAAAATAGATGAAATAGAAAACGGGCTGCCGAGACGTCGTCGAGATAAAGAGAAGGAGGAAGCGAAGTAGTTAAACCGTCTGAGAGGGGCTGCGGCCCTTTAGGGCCACCTCGAGATTCTCCGTCGCGCAACAAAGAAAGAAAAAAAAATAAGAAACGTGAGTGATCGCGCGCGTTGCCTTGTGGGACTTGCAGCGAGGCGGGGAGTGTACGTGAGTATACGCGGCTGAATTGCTGGCACACGCCACGTGACAAATTATTTATACTGGTCTCGAGTGCTTTCGTTACATTTTATTTCTTGAGAGAGTCTGAGAAGATGATGTAGCGGCGTGGTATTTTTTTTATTTTGCCGCCGGTTCAGTGTAACTTTTAGGAGGTGCGGGATTGTAAAAATGCGGTTGTTGATTTGATTGGTCTGGAATGTAGGTTTACGGATAGTTTTCTGAGCTGATTTTTTATATAAATATTGGATATTGTTCTACGAATAAATTTCAATACTGGACAGTAAAATTGTCACAAACTGAAAAAAAAACCATACTATATCGTACATTTTTCTACTCTTGCAGTGAAATTTCTTGTAAAGTACAGCAATTTTTAAAATCTTTCCTATCTGTAAAAACTTTACTACTCAGTACTGTAATTTCATCAAAGATTTTTTATATTTGTACTTTCGAGTATTAACAGGATGAAAAGTATGGTCAATAAATGGTTAAATAATATAAAATTAAATGTTTTTGAAAACTGAATTTTTGTTACTACTTTATGTCATTATACACCGTGATTCATAAACAATATATGAATATATATATTTCCTCGAATTGAGCCAGTGCGCTAAAGCTGAGCCTAAAAATAATAAAAATAATTACCGATATATTGGGAATATTAAAAAAAAATAAATAAAAACGTTGATAAAAAACTTTATCCAATAGATATAATTTTATCAATTTTATTCAAATACTTACTTTTATAAAATATATAAACAATTTTATAAAATTCACGTTCCCACGATGAAAATGTTTTTCAATTCTTTTATTTATGATTACATTTTGCAAAAACCTATGCATGTAGGACAAAATAATAATAAAAATAAACGAACCTTATAAAACTATGCTTTTAAGAAAATTGCGCTGAAGCCACCTACAAAACGATACACAATTGTTCCGCTACAAAAAGAAATCATCTTAAGCCGTAAAATAAATGTCTTGTTCAGTCGCATTACATAATTCAAAAAACCATACTTCCTATGCTACAGTAACACCTACCACCCACATTCAACATCACCTCCTTCAACCAGCATTCCCACGTACTCCAATAGAATAAAATGAAAATAGCCACTTCCATCTTACTCAGGGTGAGCGTAAAAGTTTACAATGACACCCAGCTACAATGTGAAACGCAATACGAATCGGCTATCGCGCGCCATTTTAGGAGTTTCTCCGAAGGCTCATACAACGCGAGCATTTTTCTCTTTCTATATCTTCCTTAAACGACCTGTATCACTCTCCCCGCTCCAAATTGAGTTAGAGATTGAAAGTATTTTTCTCCAGCGGCTTGCGTGTGTATACTCCTCGAATTTTTGCCTCGCTCTCACGGATAAAAAGAACATTGCTGCACGCAAGCTCGCAGGTAGCCTAACGGCTCCTCCTCTCGGCAAAAGAGGAGAAGGCCTTTGATGCTCGATGAGCGATAAAAGAATTCTAGCGAGATGTAACCAGAGCCGGCCATTACGTAAGCTCGGTCAATTGTAAAAGCTTTTCTGTGTAAGCTATTGTCGCGCCCGAATATGGAGATTCGAGTCCTCTCCGCTGCAACATTAGAATGTCGCTTTTATGGGCGAGATGCCGTGCGAATTTTCACGCCGTGATGCAATGCGCGAGTACCTATACGCTGCTGGCGGCAGCTGCTGCCGCGATATCCCCGGAACAATGCAAGGCTGACCTTTCGCTCACGAATACACGATAGCTGGCGCGTATACGCGGAAGAAGAGTGTTTTGGATATTACGGTCAAATTTGCGCTTTCAAGTGTGAGAGTAATATTTTGGGAATGGTATATAGGTTTTGGTGAGATATTTTATAGCGTGATATAATCGTTCTATAAAGGAAGGTTTTTCCTACATTCATTTTAACAAAAACATGTCGGCTAGCTTTTAAAATTAATACCTGTCTAATTTCACATTCAACTTAACAGACATAAAAGAAAATTCCACATCTAGAGAAATTTACGTTATCAACTGAAAAATACACCTGATTTCTCGCGTCAGACCTCACCCATTTTTCTCAAGCACACATGCCAGGAGAAAAATTCATTCCGACCAAGTGCAGCACACCTGCGCACAGCCTTTTTTCTCGGCTGCCTGACATTTCCGCGTGCACCATAAAACAAAAATAAAAAATAAGACATTCTCGGACAAAAAGGGAAACCGGCGAAAAAATATTTACAGCACGGCCGTACATCGCAACACGCGTCATCGGCTTTCATTTTGTCAGTCGTGCGGCTTGAAACAACATCGCGCTGTGTAGCAGCGTTTTAAGCTCTTTTTTTATGCCGGGAGCGTTTTAGTACTGCATGTGTGTATATAAGTTCGACCGATCGGCTTTGCTGCTTTCGTTTTTTACACTTTGCCATGCCATTCATTCCTTTGACTCGAAATTTTATGCTATGCTCGGACGGCTTTTTGACGCCCTCCGATAACGGCTAGGCCCTTTTTGTTCTTTTCTTTTGCGCCACCAGCGCGCTTACGTTTCGCTTTGCAATGTGGTTCTGCCGCGGAGCGTTTCATTAAGCAAGACAGTATCCTTTTAAATTGCAGTTTTAAGCGTATAATTGTTTTGAAATTCAATCAATACGCTTTCTTTGAAAAGACTTTGTGTTGTTAATGAGAAAATGTTTATAATGTTGATGGTTTTATAAGGCAACCTTGTTCGATACGTCAGAAACATTTTAAAGTGTTATTTTACTGTGTTGCTTTTCCTTTTAAAAAATTATTAATATTTTAATAAAAATTTTATTTAATTTAGCTTAAATTAATTCCATTTAATTTATTTTAAATTATTCAAATAGAAATTAAAATATTCATTAATTTTCTATGAAAAATATACTTGCTTGGATAGAATAAAAGTCTCTACAGTGATGTATACCTACATCAGAACAAAAACAAAACAATTATAAAAAATTAATTTTTCTTGCCGTTCTACAAAAAAAACTGCAATTGCATTCTGATTCCATAAACGTTATTCTTCCTTCAAATGTAATTAAAAATATTTACAAATTACTTTCGTCTTAATGTTTTCTCATTTGAATAAAGAATTCATTAAAAACATAAGCTTTGAATTAAAGTAGTCATAACACGTCATAACACGTAAGTCGGCACGTGAAATCAATTTTACTTGAACATAACAACATTTTAAAACAAAAGATAAGTCTTAAAGACAAAAAGTCATGTATGATTTCACTAATACAAATACTTCTATTTAAAAAATATAATTATAAAATATTGTTATTATTATAAAATATAATAATAACAAAGGCACTTACCTGTTTAAGTTACTATTAAATACTTGCGTTACGTTGCATCAATATTGCACTTACTTAAAGAATAATATTTATCGCTGATTTAATCAGTGAGTTTTTATTACAAAATAATGATCTTTATCTAGATTTTATATTTGGAATATATAGTAGATCTTTCTTCATATTCATGTATGATTCAGAGTAATACCCAGCAGTCACCAAGTAGACCATGCAGTCCTATGCGTATAGGAACACTGTTTACCTACTATGAATATATATGAACGTAACGTACATATATGAGCATATGTTGACGTAATCGATACGTTTGATACATCGCTGTCCCCGCAAACTACGAATTTCTATTTTCTGGGCAAAAAGATCTTTATGTTCTATAAACTGAATTATAAAAGATGCGAAAATTAAAAAATCTATATGAAAACGTATCGTACATATTACGCCTTTTCTCATGATACAACAATGTACACCAAGGCTTTAATATACATGAAAACAAACTATATAGCATACGTTTTGAATGTTATTTTTTAAATTTTGTTATGAATCTTAACTAAAACATGCAACGTGACCTACAATTCCGATTCTTATACCTGTGGTAAAATATACACCGTTGCCATTTGTGGCACGCGTTTTGAAAAATATTACTTATTCCGGGTGTACAATAAAAATAACGTAATATACTGAAACCTTCTTAGACATTTCAACGATTTTGTGATAAAATATACAAAGTATCCATTTGAGATACACGTTTGGAAAATATGACTTACTCTGAATATACAATAAAACTAATGTGGTATTCTGAAATATTATTAGACATTTCAATGCCTTCAATTTACTGCTATCAGTCATTGCGCAGAGGATTACAAAAATAAATTAGTTTTTTTTTTTATTTTATTTTAATGATAATTGCAATTTTTGGATATTTTTTATATATAAAAAAATGAACTTGTAACAAGTGCTATGATTAAATTAATGAAAAATTAGTTTTAACATTTAGAAATTGTAACAATACATAAAGATTTAATTAAAAACTAAATATTCAGATATTTTTAAAAGGTCTTAAGAATTTGGATTTACTAAAAATATAGGAGATACCGAGCTAAATTTTTTATTTAATTTTTAGTTTAAACAAATCTCCTCATCGCGTTGTTTTTGACTGAAAGAAGAAAGTTACAAGAAAAGATTTTTTCAAAAATAAAAATTGAATTAAAATAATTGGTTCTGTGTATAAGATTTGATTAACTGTAAATCTTTAGCTTCGCCTTAATCAAAACTTGCTGAACTCAGAATACTAATTTTCAATAATTATTGCCTCAGTAATCACCCACAAGCAGACTACACTACTTCAATAATCTCCCACATCAAAAAACGCAAAAAAAAGTAAACCCCAGAAAAAATCACCCACTCAACTGTCACCAAGCCACACTACGAAAATAAAAACCCACCACCACCGAGCACACTAATAACTTTCCTCTATTTCTTTGCCACAGATACTGCAGTCCTCACCACAGTCGTTCACACTCGGTGAAGACACCGGGCAGCCGCGCGTCTGGCCGGCCCAACTACCTGTGTCTACCCCAGCAAAGATCGAGGGTAGCCTCGATGCCGAATACCGGGGTTGAGGAGGAATACTACCGGCTCAGGCATTTTAGCATCACCGGCAAGGGGGTGGTCAATCGGGGCGACTCCCTTAAGAGCCGTCGCTCTCGATCCAACAACAGTGTCGCCTCCAGCAACTCGAGGTACGTGCTTATTCCCTTTTTTTTGTTTAAGTTTGCACGTTCGTTTTACGTTATAGTCGTCGCAGTTGCGGAAAATGCATCGGTGGTATTGGGGGAGGTAAGCGCGCGTTTGTTTTATGTTTTTCTTCGTTTTACGCGCGGTTGGTTTGAGATCCATTTAAATGAGGCACACGTTTGGTTTATGGATTCAACGTGGGTGTACTTTGACCGCGTGGGATTATATTTTGTGGTGTAAGCAAAATTTTAATTTGATACTGACGGTAACGGGTTGTTCGAAAATTAAGAAAACAATGTTGTTTACATTCTGATGGTTGCAATTCTGCAAAAGGTTAATTTATTGATAAATTTGGTCGGAATAGCAGTGGTGCAGATAAATGTTTTTATGGCTATTTTTACAACTTCATCTGAAGATAAAGATATATATTTATAAAAAATATATGTATAATCAAAGAATTATGATAATATTTAAATTAAAATGACGAGTTATTACCTTGCTTTTAGAGATTTATGATAATATTCAATTATACATTCGAGATAATTTAATGATGGAATGGAGTGGATTATATTTAATTATTAATGAATTTCTCTTAAAAAAGAATATTTAAAAAAATTCTTTTATGATTAGTCTTAGTGTAATCTTTTTATTTAGGCTCACCCAAGCTCTTTAAAGATCTTATCCGGCTATATCACTGTAGTTTCTATTCCAGAAAGCATTAAGTTAATTATTTTTCCAAATTTTTCCAAATAAATCTTTTGTTTATCTACCTAAATCCACCTTCCAGCTTTAAATTAAAATAACACACCAGGCACATAAAAATCATTAATTATCCAAAAACCCATCTTGTTACAACAAACAAAAAGATTCCGCAATGCAAAAAATATCTTCCAAATAAAAAGATAACGCATACATCAAAACAACAAAGCTCCGGTTTTTCCATCTTCTCTCTGTTTCATTTACGCGCGTACACTGAGCGCAAATAGCCCCGTTACTCTATATATACATTCGTTCTCCTATTTTGCTTCCCTCACTCTCAACCCCATTCTCTATTCTCCGGCTGTACTCTTGAAATAGTGATCTCCACGCTGTTGTGCTCTTTACGCTCTTCTCTTTGCCGCCATCGCTTTCTCCCTCCTCCCTTCCCCCACTCTCAATTTCTTGGCGGAGTTTCCCTTCCGACAAAGCTTTTCCTTTTCCAGCTCCGTTTTTTTCCTTTTGTATAGCGCAGTGCTTCTTACTCTCCTCGGCGTAATTTTTAAACTGCTACTTTAGCGCCCCTCGCCTGTAATTGCAGGGAGCCATTCGAAAGGGGAAATAGTTTACAATGGGATTAGACTATAAATTGTGTTATCTTGGAGTGTGAGAGCGCAACGCCTGGGGCCGTTTAAAAGTGTATCTGAGAGTGCCATCTGATTGGATGATAAAATCGTAGGATGAAGCGGGACAGAGGGGGAAGTGAGTTCATTAACGCTGTAAATGTTTCTTCAGAAAACGAAATTTGTCCTTTACTATAATGATTAATTTTCTATTTTACGCGGGGTAATAAGATATTAATTAATGAGAAGTAATTAAAATGGAAATTAATGTTTAAAATAAAAGCTGTGCGCGCGGGAATTTAAATGAAAAAGAATAATGATGCTTGAG
>JAPYZA010001406.1:0-21175 GCA_030522685.1 Eupelmus azureus | reverse complement strand
TACTTGTGTATTAGAACGATATAAGTTTTAAAAAACTGACATTCAGCTCAAATTTTTAATTAATTTTTATTTCAGAAAAACTGGTCAGGTGATCAAAACTGTAAAAATGTACAAAAAATGCTATTCTTGAAAAACTGTAAATGAGCATATTTGTTGTTATTCTATTTAAATTAAACAAGTTCACTTTATATGAAACAATTAAACATTACTTTTAAGTGTACTTGAGTGCTTAGTAATTCATCAAATCCAGATTAGCTATGCAAAAATAGAACAAAAGAGTCCCCCAACCTGACTGAATTTCCCTATCATTCGGCAATTAATTTCGCATTCGGGTCGAGCTCAGGCGTGAAGATAGCGCACTTTACTAGGCTATCTTCCTCGTCGCGAAAATAAAATAGCCCAAGGCTTTTTCCCTGTAAAATAGACATGCGGTATAAAGCTTGTTAACGAAAAATACGCGATCGCGCGGTGAAGATCGAGTGGCGCGGCCTCGAGAGGCGAAAAATTGCGCGTTCAATTTCACGATCTCTGCCTGCGACTTCCGCTAACAGCGCAACTTTGAAATTTCTATCGCGCAACGACGCTTCCATGTAGCC
The DNA here is from genome assembly GCA_030522685.1 of Eupelmus azureus. Taxonomy (NCBI): domain Eukaryota; kingdom Metazoa; phylum Arthropoda; class Insecta; order Hymenoptera; family Eupelmidae; genus Eupelmus; species Eupelmus azureus. Next base: position 20,579 of record JAPYZA010001406.1, on the reverse strand, counting down.
ATTGCGTAAGTTCGGCCGATTGATCATTTCCCTATTTTTCCCGCGCGATGGAAATGTTTGATGTGTCAGAGTCGCAGCTTGCTTGTGATTGACAGTATCTGTCTTGGATATTTTTTATGTGGTTATATTATGAAAAACGAATAAAAAAAGCGTTAGTTGATTTTCTGCAATTATTTTAAATTTCTGGTTAAATGGGTGGATGAGTCTAAAACAAAAAATGGATTCATCCGGTTTTCTCTGAATCTCATTTGAATCGATCCGGTATAATTATAGATAATTGTTTTTTATTACGATCTGATAAAGTCAGTCGGAATCAATTAATTGTTTTTTGTTAAGGTTTTCAATTTGATCTATGCTAGGAGATTCTTACAGATAATTGGAATTAAAAATGTACATTTTCAGAAAAATTAGAGGATAAGTTGTTGAAAAAGTTAATTGTTTTAGCATTTTATTGTCTCTTTGAATCGCAATACCATTAGTTTAAGTACTGCGCGATTACGCATTTGCTAATCAAAAAAAAATTGAAAGATGCATATAAACTCGTTTTTGCTTCAACTTTTCTTTTACTTAACGATCGGAAAATCTTTTCTTTTGCGTAATGTATTTGCAAATATTTAATCGGACATTATTTAGTATGTGCATGTATGAACACTGAATTACTGAAAAATCCTGCGCAAATTTTCTAAATATTTTTACTTTATTTTAAAGATAAACAATTAAAAAAAAATTTAAAAAAATTCTTTTATCTTTATTAGGAACCTGTTTTGGCAGTGAAAAAATAAATAGAAATTATATTAAGTTAAGCAATTATAATAAAGATATGTAAAATTATACAAGTAATTTATCAAGTATTTTAAATTTCCTTAAAGCATACACGTAAAACAATAGCCGTACCAAACCGCAACATACTAGTAGCCTATCCAAGCAAAGCTGCTAAAAGCTTCATTAATGAAAATTTCAAGGGCTCAGCCGATGAAAGAAAATGTCCATTGAATGACGCCAATTTTGTCTAAAGAAAATCTCGTGACCTGCAGTTTGGCTGCAAATAACTCCCGTTGGCGTTTATCATTCAAGAATCTTTCTCCTGTTTAAAGTAGCGAACAAAAAGCCACTTGGTATTGCTAACAATTGCTGACACACTGGCCTGGTCATAGAAAACGAACTCATGACTGACGAAAATGCTTTTTATCATTGCATTATTTATGCGAGCAAAAATAAACGCGCAGTTTTTTAAAAGCGATTTCGTGTTATTTGACTTTAAGGTATTATCTGGAGATTTTGAAATTTTATGGACTGCTGATAAAGTGATAATGAAACGGTGCGATTCTTGTGCATTGTAAACTTACATTGACACTACTATTAAGGATCATAAAATGAAAGAATTGGCAGAAGTAATGATAACTCTTGAAGGTCATTTAGATTCTACAATTTCACTTCAGATTTTATCTTTTCGACTAAAAATGGAATGAGCGCTTGAGTACTGGCAATAATAATAAAATGGGAAATTCGGTCTTTGAAATAACTATTTTTAAAAGAATCTAACAAATGAAATGATATAAGCAAGTTATTTTCTCTTTTATAAACATATGCATAAATTATATCTAGAACTGGAACGTTGGCATAAAATTAAAATTTTAACATATTTGAAGTTTATTTACTTTTTATCCAATGTTGTCTCATAATGACGCGACGAGTTCAACATGCGAACATAATGAATGAAGAGGGAGTTATTAAATAAAAGAATGTAAGTATAAAATAATGAGCATTTTGCTACGCTCTGGTTGCTACGTCTTTTTTAAAATGATTTCACATTTAAGGAATTTTTTCATACATTTTTTCTGTTTCTATTAATTATGAGGATATATACTTAGTTTTTCTCTTTGCTTTTAATATAATACCTTGAAATATTGTAATTATAGCAGCAGTGCAAATTCTATGATTAATTACCATATGTAGGTCACTAAACATATTCCTACAATTATATCACAAAGTAAAAGTAATTATAGCCATAATTTTAAGATATAGTCTTTCCTTTAGCTGCAACTAGTAGATACATTATATGATTTTATATCAAAAGCTCGAGAACTGGATCAGGAGTGGATTTATCCTCTACCTTTATTGTTCATTTTACGGTTATAATAATAAACAATAACAAAACTGTACTTTAAAATAAAATAAATAAAAAAATATTAATTATTTGTGAAAATATTTTCTATTTTATCTGTCATTGTATTTTCCCGCATAGCAAGATAAGCTCATTTTTTGCGGTTTCATGAAATTCAAGACTTTATATTCAAACATAAACCCTAATTTAGAAGAAAAACGTTGAATGTGGATAGAAAGCAATTATAAATCTAGATTTATTTACATTACAACGAACTTATCAAAAAGATTTGGGAAGTGTTACTTGGACCCTTTATGAGATATCTCTATTGATTAATATATTAGTAAATCTATATGAATTCTACATAAAAGAGAAGCCTTCAAACTCCAAAAAAATAATATAAATTAGGTTTTGAAAATTGAACTTAGAAGTTAGTTTAGAAAGTTACAGATTTTCGGTAAATAATGATAAATAAATTGAGACTGTTTTATTTAAGAAAACAATATAATAATTTATTTCTTATTATTACAATTAATAGCGTATAATACAAATTTATTCTCAATACTTGTCTTTGCAATTTTGACTATACTAATAAATGCCTTTCAAATTAAATGCACAAAAAAAATGAAATTTCCCTCTTAAATCGCTCAAATAAAAAGCCAACAAGTATCAAAACGCAATCAAACAGCAATCCGCAAACCAAAAAAACTGAAATCTCTCGTACAAGAAAAAAACGAAAAACCAGAATCTCACGAAAACTCACGAAAATTCAAAAGGCAATAGAATTCGAACCGAGCCACAGCAGCGGCGCTCGGCAAGCCGCTCCTCTCACAGCGGCTATTCATTTGTTTATCCCCTGTCAAGCTCGCCGCGCGCACCACAGCAACGGCCCGTCAATCAGCGAGTCGTTTGTCACTTTGCATCGCCTTTGCCCCTCTCTCCTTCGTCCTGACCTGTCTCCCCGGCGCGAGCTTAATCCTCTTTCTTCTCCCCCTCGTCGGGCTCTCTCTTTCTCGTCGACGCCGTCCGTTGGGGGCCCAGCCGCAGTCCTGGAAACGTCCCAGGAAAATCGTCCAGCCGTGGATCGTCTAAGCGAAGGCGGTCGCGCCGCGGTCAGCAAGACCCGCAAGTCCAGACGCAGGAGGCCCAGGAACTCCACCGCCGAGTCCAAGGTATGAGTCAGCGCACGCTGGAATTTTATAAGTGGTTTTTTCTTTTTAGTTGAGAGAGTTGAGATGAGGATTTTAAAGTGAGCGTTTGGGTTGAGGGAGATTTAAAATTTAAATAAGGGGGATTTAAATTTTTTTTTTCTTTGGGGATTTGGGAATGGGGGGTTTAGTGGTTGCGATTTATTTTGGTTAGGTGATAATCGATTTGGTTAGGAGATAATCGGGATTAGTTTTCGCGGTGTCTAGCGTCGGAATATGGTATTTAAGTTTTAAACGAATAATTTAAATTTGAGTCGATAGGATTAGCTTTTTTGTTAAAGTTTAATTGATAAAACACAATCAGTGTTTTGTTAAACGCGAAAACATATGAAAGAAGAAATTTAGATTTTATATAAAACAAAAACAAAATTATGTATCAAGTACTGCTTGTTAAAAATATTAAACTGAACTAAAACACCAGAAATTTTGATTAAAAAAAGTTGCAAATAAAAACTAAATAAAAACTTATTTTCAATTCTTTAATAAATTTACTGTTTTTATTTTTACCTATTTTCCAGTTGATTACTAGCCAGTAATTTATGAAGCTTAAAAAACTGAAATTATGTCTATGTCGTAGAGATTAACGCATAAATAACGGGTTTAAAAGTTTCAAAACTGAATTTTATTTGCATATTGATTAGCATTAAAGATAAATAAGATATTTCTATTTTAAACGTAGCAAACCACTTTTATTATGTTTATATTTTTTATCTATCTATTCATGCAAGGTAATCAGTTTTACTTTTCTTCAATAAATGAAATAAAATGCTATTTTGGATTACTATCAGATTGAAGTAATAATGGTTAAATAAAATTATGAAATAATTCTAAGATTTAAAATATAACATAAAGAAATACTATGATTGTTTAAAATAAAAAGTGACACTCCCCTCAATTAAATCGATACCTTCCCGAATAGTTAAAGATGATTAAATAGAAATTAAAAGTTTTACCGATCATTTTAATAAAAAAATATTACAGATTTAAAGTAATATATATAACACTGACTCAACATTAACCATATTTCCTCTCACTCCACACAATCTTAAAAAACAATATAAAAATCAAAACAAAAAAAATCCGACTCTCCAGCGCAAGTCAATGGCCAGCTCGGTGGACTTCCGCAAGGACGCCCAGAAGAATGCCAGCCAGACGTCCTGCTCCTCGGCTCCTCTGCCCAGCTCCTCCTTAACAGCCGTCCAGTGCCTGACCCCCAGCCCGCTCCGGCCCAGGTCGCTCTACACGACGCACACCTACCATGCCCAGCCGGACGAGAGCAATTTCCAAGTGATATATACCCACCACCCGCCTCCTACATTAATCCTCTCCTTTCCACCTCCTCGCTACAATATTCCAAAACGTCTCAACCGCAGAGGTACAGCGAGTTCGCCAAGTACCTGGAGGCGCCGCCGCCCTCGGAGCAGTGGGCCGGTCTGGCTGGTAGCGGCTTCACCGGTGCTGGTGCTCCGCCACCGGCAGCGGCCAGTTTATGGAGACAGCCGCGCAATCCGAAGCCGATAGTCGCGGCGCCGGCACAGTACTATCCCCCGGAGGAGGCTGGGTGCATCTACACGGAGAACTGGCGGGAGCACGAGACGGAGGCCGGGATAGGTGGTGCCATGGCCACGCCGCACGGTACCATATCGCTGAGGCTGCGGAATAAGATCAAGGTTGACATGACCATCGATCGGGCGGTCAGAGTCATCAATTTCAAAGTGAGTTTGAGCTGGCGCGTGACGATTTGTACTTGTTGATTGGTTGGTGCGAGGCGGTGGAAGCGATTAGGCGGTTTTGTTGGTCAGCTGGGGTGGTTTGGATTGTTGAAAAATCTTAGGTGCCTGTGTTAATATGAAGGCTGACTTTTTTTATCTTGTAAGATGTATAGCGTGTGTTACTTTTAAAAGAATATACGACTTGCCGATTTTTCAATAAATTTCTATTACTGCTCCAAAATGTTTTTGGAGATCTCGTTTAAAGATTTATCTAACGACTGTTATGTACCTTTTTTTTAAGCAAAATCGATTTTTTGGTAATTATTTTTCAAAGTATCATTACGAGCGGTGTTCACAAAACCATACTTACAACTACAGAAAAAATTTCTCAGTAAAACATATTTAACAGTGAAATTTATCCAAGATATTGGCACATTACACCTGAGATTTTTCAGCAATCCAAGTTAAGCATCTTTAATAAAAAAAAACCTTACATTTGACATTAGAACAACATCGTACTCTCGTTGAGTGGCTCCGGCTCCGCTGCGGCTCTGCTCCATCCTAACGGCAGGATATATCAGTACGGATCGCGCGTGGAAATCTTGGCCCACGACGCCCATGGAAACAACAAGTTCGTTAAAAAAGCAATCTGTAATTTGAAAAAAAAAACATAAAAAGAAACACCAATTAGACTAGGTCTGCGTGCATAATTTAGGTACGCCAAGATGTGGTACAAAGGTGTTAGCTTTACTTCGGAGCAGTGCGCTCTTGTCTACTTGGTCGACGCTGCAGGTACCAGGACTACTACAGATTCTTTTTCAGACATGAGTCAGGTAAAGCTGATACAAAATTTTGTTCAAAATTATCGATCTGCTTGGTTGAATGTACCTACTGATTCGCGAATTTCAGGATTTCTCTCTCAATGTTTTTTACGCCGAATCGAGGCATGGGCCAGCATGCATTCAAGAAGCCGCGGCAGCTTTGTCCGCTGCTCAATATTGGCTGACTGACGAAGGTGTAGAAAACTGGATCATCAATAATGTTCGAATTTCACAGACTCCAGATGGTCTCGTTAGGTAAATTATATTGATTTGAAAAATTGTAAACCATTTAAAATTGGAAGTTCGATTTCATTGATTTTTATTTTAGCAATATTTCGATGCGGAATCTAAGAATTTACGTTAAACTTTGCTAGGGAAAATAACTTTTTATGAAACTATTTTCAGGATTGCCCGTAACAGTAACAAGTATCAGTTACGGACGTCTCCCAGTAATGGAACGGCGTCGCTGACAACGCCGTTTTTGCATTGTACAGCATCGTTAGGTCAAACATCTCATCTGTTCGTACGTCGAGGCGAAAGGCGCATGCATTACGACGGCACCAGTTTTATCGTGAGGAATGCGGGTCACAGCGCCGGCTTCGACGATAATAATCAACTAAAAGTTTATTAACGACAACGAATGTGAAATTTTTTAAGTGCCTTACCTCAATTTGTTAGCGGGACGTCGATGATCGTCTACAGTTTCCAATGTTGGGTCGTATCTGAAATTTTAATTTTACAATGTTGTTGAATGGTGCATACAGTTCGTGGCTACGTTTAGCATAATATAATAACAGATGGGACAATAGCTTAATTTATCGCGATAGCAACCTCTTTTTTTATTTGAAAAAACGGGTTATCATAAGTAATTTAAAACATTTTTACATAGTGCATTGATAGATTTGGAAACTTGAGACTGTGACTCGACTTTGAATTGGTGTTTAGTAATTTATTTGAATTGACCATTAAATACTGAATAATTATTTTGACAGTTTATTTCAAATTCTAGATTGTTGCACAACTTGTTTTTCTAATAATGTTTCGTTTATTTTGCGTAAGGCAATAAAATATAATTAAAAAAACGTAATCTTTAATGAGACATTTCGTCATTATCAGGGTCTTCAATAGGATTTTCAGATGTACAATTATCATCATCATTACTATCGTCTTCGTTATCTTCCGTTTTTCCGAAATTTTCTATATCATCTTCATCATCATCAAAAGATTTTGGAAGATTTGAGGGATCAGTTTTTACATAATCAAATGGCAAATTCATATTTTCATCATCAGAAGAATCAGTATCAAAGCCATGACCTAATTTTGGTCGAATTTTGTCGTCACTATATCTGTTTAAATAATTATTGTTAATGTTACACTGATTAAAGAAAACAAAAATGAATAATTATAAAAATTAGTTGCTAATAATGAAAAGTTTTTAATAAATATATGAAAAAAATATTTTAATTTAAAAGATAAATACTTACTTAATTTTTTCCGTTTTTTGGCCTGCAGGTAATACTTTAATTTTTTGCCTTAATTCTGACAGTGAATCTCTTTTTTCTTGCAAAGTTTCAATTTCATTAGCAATATCTTCCATAAAGTTTTTATCGAATAACTGTAATTTAGTTTTAGAGGATTCACTATTTAATAATTTCGTTTTTTGCTCATCATATACTTTACTTAATTTTCTAATTTTAGCCAGATCGCCACATTCAAGTTCATTAATTATAGATGGCAAAAGTGAATGTGGATTGTCAAATGTCAAATCTTGGCGTGTTTTATAATATTTTTCTAATCCATACTGCAAGATATAAAATGTAATAAAATTATTTATAAAAATAAGCAATGAAAAAAAAAAAATAAATAAAATTTTTCTTACTTCAGCTGTAAATAAACAGTGATGAAAAGCATTATCTGTTACTAGTTTCACAAAAATATAGCTTGCATCATGCAATTGTTGTTCTTTGATTTGTTTGTGAATATTCAAAAAGGTTTGCCATTCTTGCATAGTTACATAAATTTTTACACCATCAATTGGCATTTTGTAATATAATCCATATAAAAGGTACAGTGCAGCAATATGATCTATTAGTTCATTATTTGTCAATAACAGAAGCTGCTTAGCAATAAAAAGTGCTTCTTCACCAAATTCTAACATTTCTACATAAGTTTTTCGGCACCTATAAAAAGAAAATGTCATCATATTCTCAGTACATATTAATCAAACTGAAACATAATACTGAAGTAAAAAACTTACAAGAAGACTAAAGAAAATTGCATTTCTTTCCAAGCTGTGCAAAAGTCTCCAAATCTTATGCTTTCTTTATTTTTAAATGTTTCTAACAGTTGAAGACAATCTTCCTGGAATCCACTTGCTAAATATGTGATATCATTTGTTGCCATTGTTATTCGTTGATTGTTTCTGCAAATGACAAGAGAATGGTAAATTACAAACTGAGTAAGTATATTGTAAGTAACAATGTAAATAAAAACAATAGAACTTTGTCTTCACGAAACGTTAACCTATAAAGTTATAAGTTACAACTTACAATTACATCTATTTAGATCAGCTTACAGTTAATGAACTAGCAGGTACCGGACAATATTTTTAGAAAAATTCAGTCACTTCTAGTACAAAAGCAATTATATACATTTTAAGAATGTTTATGTTGATTCGGAACATTCGGGTTGGAGAAATACTGCCTCTCGACGGCCGCGCTTCTCAGTCGGTAACAGAAACTGTCTTATATCCCCAAGACCCCAGTCATCAAAGCTCCAGCCCATGATGCGATAAGTTACAAATTATATGTAAATATATATTGATTATAACAGTTTGAAAAAATTCTATGAATTTTCTAACTATAAAAAAATATATATATACAAAAATATAAAATTTTTAAATTCTCTAACAAAACAAATATTTACTCTTTCGAGTTTTTACAGTTGCGTGTAGTTTAGAAAAAATAATTACACAAACCAGGTTTAGGTGAAAATAACAAATAAATTTTCTACGATTACAATAAAAATTAAATCCTTGATCCGTAAATACCAAAACGGATAAAATAAATCGAGTCCAAGGATTTACTTCCATTTTCGAATTCCTCACATTAAAAGTGGCGCTGTCCGGATTTAGGTTCAGCAAGCATTTGTCGAGTTTGCAATCTAGTGATTTGAGTAAAACAGGGTGAGCGGCTGGTGATACTGCATCATCATTCCAACATCCTGACATCTCAAAAGCGGCTTGGAATCGACAGCATTGAAAGTAAGTCTCTTTGTTTATTATTAATTAGACGGTATTTCATAAAAAAGTTGGAAATATTTAATAAATTTACCAGTATTCCTTTGTAAGTGCAAACACCAACTAAATGTAAGATGAAAATAAGAATTTTAGAGGTTATAGAGTTACTGTTATGTTGTGTTGTAAAATCGAATAATTTAAATTTTTTATTTACACCTGCAAAGTTTTTAAAAAATCGTAAAAATTATGTTATTCTTTTCAGAATTAAAAAAACTTCCTCTGTAAGCCGCTACAATGGGTGTTCAAGGAAAAAATGTAGAGGCTATGGAAGTTGAAGTTTCAAATCCAGAGGCCACCAATGGCGAAGGTGAAATTAGTGACAAAAAGGATGTTGATCTTGTAACGATTCATGATCTTCGAGAGCATACAAGACAAATTGAAAAAGCTGTGGCAAACAAAGAGCCAAGATTTATTCTCAGGGCATTGCGAACTTTACCTAACACAAGACGTAGACTGAATCCAATTGTTTTGAGAGGTATCATTGGTGGATTTTATACTAAATCTTCTCCAGAAAAGGAAGCTCTTTTAGCATGGGTCGAAGAACCAATGGATACAGAGGGTACACAAGCTGCAATTCAAAGGTTTAGAAGTTCTGCAGCACCTTTGTTACCAGAAATCGATGCTTACATCCATCTACTTGTTCTTGTAAGACTTATTGATACTAAGAAGTATAATGAAGCAGTACAATGCTCAGAAGCTCTTATTCAAAAAATAATGGCTCAAAATAGAAGAACTATTGATTTGATTGCCGCAAAGTGCTACTTTTACCATTCAAGAGCTTATGAATTAACAGATCAATTGGATAAAATTCGAGGTTTTCTCCATCTCAGACTGCGCACAGCAACACTTCGTAATGATTTTGAAGGTCAAGCTGTTTTAATAAATTGTCTGCTTAGAAATTACTTACACTACAATCTTTATGATCAAGCTGATAAGTTGGTACTGAAATCTACTTTCCCGGAGACTGCTAGCAATAATGAATGGGCCCGCTTTTTGTATTACTTAGGTAGAATTAAGTCTGCAAGATTAGAATATTCAGCTGCTCACAAATATTTGGTGCAAGCTATGCGTAAAGCACCACAGACAACAGCAGTAGGATTTAGACAAACTGTTCAGAAACTTGCTGTAACTGTGGAACTTTTGCTGGGAGATATACCAGAAAGACAGATTTTTAGGCAAGCAGCCTTAAGAAGAGCTCTTGCTCCATATTTCCAGCTCACACAGGCTGTGAGATTGGGAAATTTGCAACGCTTTGGTGAAGTATTGGAAAACTTTGGGCCACAGTTTAGATCAGATCATACCTTCACATTGATTTTGAGATTAAGACACAATGTCATTAAAACTGCTATTCGTTCCATTGGTCTTTCTTACTCACGCATTTCTCCTGCAGATATTGCTAGAAAATTAGGATTAGATTCAGGTGTGGATGCTGAATTTATTGTTGCTAAAGCAATTCGTGATGGTGTTATTGAAGCCACACTTGATCCAGAAAATGGATACATGAGAAGCAAAGAAACAACAGACATTTACTGCACACGTGAACCTCTACTTGCTTTTCATCAAAGAATAACATTCTGCTTGGATTTGCATAACCAGAGTGTAAAGGCTATGAGATATCCTCCAAAATCTTATGGTAAAGATCTGGAATCAGCAGAAGAGCGAAGAGAAAGAGAGCAGCAAGATTTGGAATTGGCAAAAGAAATGGCTGAGGAAGATGATGATGGATTCCCTTAAGCTGAATAGTCTTATTGAATTGAAGACTTAATTAATCTTCAAGAGATTTCATTGTTTACTTTTGTTGTACACTAATAGTGATTGAGTATTTTTTGAAACTCACAAATAAAACTATAATATACAAATTGTCATTATTAAAATTATTTTGTTCTATTTACTTATGTAAATTAAATTTAATATGTATACTAATTCATTACAATACTTAATAAACTTTTTTAAATAAAAGTAAAATTAAATAGATTTTGCTATAACAGGTATAATTTAAAAAAATACAAAAACAATTGTCCTTTATAAATATCTTTTATTTGATAAAACTTTACTTATAAAAAAATGAATTTTTACAATAAAAAGAATTAAATTCTTTTCAATTTCTTATATTCAATCTATAAACCATTCCTGTAATAATAAAATATTTTGAATTTTCTTTAAATTTCATTTCTTTAATTTTACAAATTTTTATTTTCAAATTAATTTTTTATAAGTTAAAATATAAATTTTTAATTTTTCAGATCATCTTAATAGTTTTATCAAGTAAGTTTACTAGATCACTTTACGTTTTTTTTGTGTAAATAATCAAATATTACTTTTTCGTTTTTACCTCGGGCCTCGTCCTCGGTGTGTAGAGTCGATAAGTCAGAGAACTTCTACCCCGCCATAGCAGACATCAATATCACACCCTTTTTGCTGCGTACAGAAAAAAAGTTGTATTTCTACACACATAGTATATTCTCTGGTGGAAGCTTGTGAGTTGGTGACCTATAACTACTAATTACTTATCGAAGCAGCGTCAGCTGACATTGTGACATTTATTTATGTGAGATAGTATTTATGTAGTTTAGTTTACTGTTTAAGTCAACTTGTAAAAATGTCAACGACAAAATCGAGTTCTAAAAGAATGAAATGGGCTCTTGATTTTAATCACAAGTAAGTATTGTAACTTTGTTTTCCTATCAGTTAACGCGAACCTTCTCATAACCTCAATATAATATATTATTCATGACTGTTTGGCTTGTATTTTTCTATTAATTATTGAATTATTAAAGAAGCTTGTAAGTAACTTCATTAAAAATTAAAATTTTTTTCTAAGGAACCCAAAAGAAAGAAGTTCAGAGTTAGCATCACCACCAGGATACACGCACGGAGTAGCTTCAGTTCACAGCATAGATCATTCCAGGGAATCAAACTCAAATCACTTAATTATTAAGAAGTCATGGGATTTGGCACTTGGACCTTTAAAGCAGGTGCCAATGAACCTTTTTATTATGTATATGGCCGGCAATTCGATATCCATTTTTCCAATTATGATGGTTGGCATGTTAATTATCAGGCCAGTCAAGGCTCTCTTTACACTTCAACAAAGTAAGTTAATGAATAAGTTTTTTAATTACAATTAAAATCATAATTAAAAGTATGATAATGCAAATTTTATAGTGAATTTTTAATTTAATAAAAGAGAAAAGTAATTAAAACAATCAACTTATTTTTTACATGAAAAGCACTTTATTATAATTTGGAATGTTAATATTTAATAGAATAATTATTTTTCAAAATTAAAATTTTTTATTAATGTCATATTAAAGCTTTATATGCACTATTTTAATTATAATGAATTTTTAATAACAAATTATAATTTTGTTTCAGCATTCAAAGTAATTGAAGGTACACATGCATTTGGCCAGAAGTTTGTATTCTTCTTGGGTCAGATTGTTAATATTTTACTAGCTCTTTATAAATGTCAATCAATGGGTCTTTTACCGACACATGCCTCTGATTGGCTTGCATTTGTAGAACCTCAAACGAGAATTGAGTATTCCGGAGGAGGTTTTGTTTACACATAATATTTACAAAGCAAGAAAAATTGTGATAAAAGGAAAATAAATTATTCTTAAATATCTATGTCTTGTTGTAAGTTTTGTATGTTTATCTATATAATTATATCCATAATTGTATAATTATATATAAATTATCACGTAACATAATCACAAAATAAAGTATTTATAAAAAGAAAATAGATCAATTATCATGTATATACAATAAAATTACATCTTGCAATTTTAACAGTATCTAATTCTATCTATAAATATTTATTTTTTCTTATGATCATCCGCAAATTCTTTTAATCGATCCATAATTTTCCCTGGCTCATCAACTCTGGGTAGCTGAAAAAAAAGTAGTTGTTTTTTTTTATCTTAAGTATGCAAAATTATTTATCAGTCAAGCTAATTATAAAACTTGCCTCATAATTCTGGCTTAAATATATACCAGTATAAATACCTAGTCCAAATGTAATCTAAAAAAAACAATAATTTCACTAATACATTATTCCATTTCTCAACAATATGCCAACTTTCCAACCCACACTGTACATCCTACTCACCAAAAATTTAATCATTTTATCAACTAAAACTCAACGCAATCAAAAAAACAAAGCCAACCTCTAGCTGACTAACAACCCACAGGGATGCAGAGGCGCACCTGACAAATTTCCAACAAAGAGCACCTATATACAACACTTTCCCCAAGAAAGCAGTACAGAATTGCGTCAGGGAAAATCTATAGGTTACCCGCACCTTGAACCACTGGACAAGAAACTCGCGAGAGCTCGGCGGAACTCGATAGGCCGCCGAGCTTAATATCAGTGTCGGGCCGGTGAATCGCCGAAATTCACCGACACAACTGCCTTCTTTACTCATCTGCGTGATTCGTGCTGCTAGGCGCGGGCATTTGGAGGAGGGCCTGTGTACACATAGCCACTTGTGTCGATGCTCGCGTAGGTACATACACGGCTCCTGTTTTCGTTACTCGTCGGTTACGATAAAATGAAACTACATTGTTCGTAGCGCGGATCGATAGTTTTTTTTTCTTTCCAGGGCGTATCTCGCTCGTTTTGCGGTTAGTATTGTTGTTATTCGAGTGCCGTTGGGAAGAGAAAGGAGCTTTGGGTTTTGGAGCAGAGCAGACGATGATATTTCGGTAAACGTCAAGATAGATCAGCGTGCGTCAAGAGGGCCGGATTCATTTGAGAACGGTAAATTTATTAACCGCTTGTTTGCACCTTTGGTTAAGTCGCATGTGTTGGAAACTCGGCGAACGAGTGATTAACGTTTATTTGTACTAACTCTCTAACCAGCGGCGCGTCGAGGAGGCTCGTTCCTTTTTTCGTTATCTCATCTTGTGTGTTATCATTTCTGAGCAAATAGCTGAACCTGTTACATTGCAGCATCGCATTTTCTTTCTGTTCAGACTGTTATTATTTCAAATTTCAAATGTTTCGTTTAATCATTGTGAACGTTATTAATTTCTTTATGAATTCACAGACCATTTTTGATTATTTCCTCGGTTGCACGATCACCTTTAGCTCTAAAGAGGAGCCTTGCATAAGCTACTAAACGCCTGCGTCTATTACAGATTGTTAAAGTTCAATTACACAGATGCCATACATTCTGGTTCGTGGTAACCTTGCATCATACGGTCACAGGTATCCTTGGAGAGTACTTGTGTCTGGCCTAAAAGGTATTGTCTTATCGCTGCTTTAATATTGCATTGTTTTTTTTTCCTTTCATGTACATTAACTTGTTTCAGTTCATTTTGTGTTTGTGCATTTTTGAGTTTATAATAATTTAATTTATGTTATTTTATTAATTGGTGCTTCTAATACATCATCATTATGAAAGAATTAATGTTGTCAATGTCATTTTAGCGGCTGACATAGAGCAATTAAGTCGTTTCGCATCTGGAGGATACTGCGACGACTCAACAATTGTCTATCTGCAGCATCCATGCGTTATCCTAACGGCCCTTGAAGTTCTTGGATACAAGGTGGTTGCATCCTCTAGTACAAGTGTCAAACAGGACTACAATGAGTACATGTGGACTATGAGAAAAGATTTTTCGGAGCCAGAACCCGAACCAGTTATTAAAGCAGGTGAGTTGGTATCATTTTTTTTTATACACATTTGTTAGTGTATGCAATAATCTCTAGTAATTGAGATTTCTAAGAATTTTTCATTTAATAATGAAGCGTCTATTGCGTGCTTCTATGAAACACTACGTATATCGATATTAGTAGTTTTCTACCTTACCATAAGAGCGTTGTCATTTTATCGCGTTATGTGGCTCGGCGAGGAAGCCATATCGTATCGTTGTATTGTATAGGTATGTACATATATATGAGCGTCATTTCGATTCATTGATGTGGATAAGATGGAACGTAAGAGTGCGTGAAGCTATATACGTAAGAAATAAAGTTTGACCGAAGTGAAAATATTGAATGTTTGTCTAATTGGTGGGAAGTTTTGATGAATACTTTTGCTGTTCGGTGCCTCGCGAGGTATGACATTCTCATAGATTTTAATCGGCTTTGTGATATTCGGAGTTCGGTAGGTTATGATCGTGAACATCCGAAAAAGACAGTGTTAGGAAAAAGAGCGACGTTTGCGGTTTCTTGAAGAAATTTGGATGAAAAGTGATTTTTATAAACTGAAACTTTAATTGATTTTAACAATGGTGAAAAAACGAGGAATTGTTTGGAACTATTTCACAAAAAAGATTCATGGATCACAAATAACAGCTTTCTGCAAATTTTGTGATCAGTCGTACATTCAAAATGCCACACGAATGGAAAAACACATACAACGCTGTGTCAAGTGTCCGGAGGAGATTAAGCAGGATTTTATGAATGCTTTGAGAAAAAAAAGAGCCCAGTCAATGTTGACTATAAAACTTGCACAAAGTTGGTCTGATCAACAGCCACAGACTATTCAAAATGAAATTTTTAATGAAGATTTAAGACATTTAAAGGAATGGGAGTCAAGAAATCAGATAAATAACCAAATTTCTAACAGTGATCCAAATATTAGTGAAATTAATTTAGACTCAAAAAGTTGGCATTCAACTTTACAAACAGAGCCTGAACAGATTGCAGAAAGAGTAGCAGATCCAGATTGGGAACCAGCTGAAGAAAGTACAGAAAATGATCATTTTACTGCAGGTAATTAAAAGTAATAAGATTTATTAAAATATTCAGTTTTATAATTACATTTGATTAGTTTGTTTGTGTTAAAATAGATTAAAAGTAAAAATCTGTCAGTTTTTTTTATAAAATCAAAGTCAGTCTTGGTTGATTTCTGAGTTTTAACTATAAAAAGTTTTTAAAAAAATCTTTTTCTTTTCTTCTTTTTTCATTCATTTCATCTTAAATAGGGGAATTCTTTCTTACTCCCTTCTATTCTTCATCTGTTCCATCCTCAGTCTCGACTAATGCACCTTCCCTAATTTGAAACCATTTGCCTCCACATTTCATTTTTTTGTTTTGTACAATTACTTTCATACCTACCTTCCTTAACACAGTTGCTTTTTTTAGCATTTCTTTTCTATTCTTTCTTTCCTCGTAAGTCAAGTGCTCATCTAAGATAAACTCTCCTTCTAGGTATACATCTTTCTTCTTTTTCCAAAGTTCATCTCTATCTTCTTGGTTCTTAAAGATGATAATTCCAACATCTTTACTGCTCGTTGTTCTCCAATGCCATTCAATATTTTCTCCTAACTTTTCTTTGATCATTGTCTCTACATTTCTTTCCTTACTGTATTCTTTTCCTTTTCTTACGTATATCCACTTCCTTATGTCATCCTCTTCCGTTGCTTCCATCCCTTCACCACCTGTGGCTTGTTCTTCTAATCTATTTAGCCTATCATTTATTTTGTCTTCTTCTTCCTTCCTTTCTCTATCTTTTTCTTCTTGCTTGCATGCTTGATCTTTATAGTAAATTTCACTTACTCTTATCTTCTCCAATGCCATTTCTAGCTTTCCTTCTAAGATTTCTAATTTTTCTTTCATTTTTTTCTCTTCTTCTTTTCTTGTACTTAGTTCATCCTTGAGCTCTTTGCATGACTGCTCCAATGCTTCTAGTCTTCTCGACATTTTCTATTTTTTTTTTATCTTCCCCTGCAGGTAATTATAAAATTAATTTTTTTGTTTTCAATATAAAATTAAATATTGAATATAAAAATTATTTTGCTCTACATAAAAATTTATTAACTATTACTAACGATAAGTGAATTCATTCTTATTATAAAATTAATAAATATCAATTATAAATTTTTTTTTTAGATGATACTCATGAACAAGAAGAAGAGCCAATCATTACTAGAAGATCTCATCCAGTCAGAAGATTTACACAAAGATCATCATTACTTTCTGGCTACTCATCAAAAAATTCTGTTATGCAAAATAAAATTCAACAAGAGCAATATTTAGAAAGGCGTGCTTTAAGACGAATAGCAGAATTAGAATTACAACGTAAAACCATTGAAATGGAAAAATTTCAATGGGAATATCACAGAGAAAAAAGTCAAAATGAAGTACGATGGGCTCATGAATGCCGTATGATGCAGTTGAAAGAGGAGCATCAGCAACAGCTGATTGAACAAACCCGCAATAGTTCAATAGCTATGCAGACTAATCATATGTAAATGACAATACTATATAATTTTAATGTAAATATTTAAGAATTTTTTATTGGTTCTAATGTAATAATTTGACGACATCCTATTATGTAATTATTACTATATTACTATATTATTATGTTTATATTATGAAAACAATATAAAGCAAAAAATTTGCTATCTTAAAAACCTACAATAATATTATTATAATTAGTTGTCTTGTTTTAAAATAAGTTTAAATTTTTAATTAGACTTTTGTAATTTTATAAACCAACTAAACAGTACAGGCTTTTTATGTACATTTTGCAATGAAAAAAATAACAAAAAAATAGTTTTATTAAATATGAACAAAGTTTTCCAAATGTATATTTTAAATTAGATTAAGAATAAAAATTAATATGAATAATCTATTGGTATAATTATTTCAAATCCCTTCAAGAACTATAATTTGTGAATAAAAACTTAAACAATGGTCTTTTTTGCATAAAAATATTAACATTGCATATAAATCTTTTTATTTTAGAACTTAAAGACAACGAGGTTTGAATAAAATGAGTGGGCAAGACAAAGTGTCTGAATCCAAAATGTCTGAAATGTCAGAACCCAAAATGTCTGAAAAGTTAGCACAAATTATTGGCAGTGAAACATACTACTACGTTGCCATAAAAGGTTCGCCCTTTTCAATGGATTGCGTTGCCTTTGGATTAATGAAAGATGAGATTCTGGCTTTATCTAAGAGATTCCCTAATACAGGAACAGACGTTGTCAATGGTGTTGTGATAAAAGGTTGCTTTTTCATAAATCATTTGTTATTGTAGTAAAAAAAAAAAAGAAATGCGCTTATCGTTTCATAAATTTTATTTCAGGATCTCCAATTGACGTTATAAACGCTCTTTCCGAATTGGGCTACAGAGTCGTCTGTAGTACCGGCGAGGCGGAGATTTTATGGACACTTCATAGAGAACTTTAAAAGAGGCCGATGTACTTAACACCTTCACGGCCTCTGCAATGAATTCATGTCACTAATTTTTTTAATGTCACGTGTTAAAAATGTAATCAAATTTTAATTCTAATGTCGTACAAGTTTTTAAATGAATAACTTCGAAAAACAAAGGAATTATCCAATGAAATTTTACTCCAAGAGTCCAAGAAATTTTACGTTTAAAAATCAATTTTACCGTTTTACATACACGTACCTATAATAATAGCATTTTTAAACTGAAAAATTTTTGAGGACCAATTTATTATGACTCTTTTATTTTACACAAAAATGAACTGGAGAGTTTTTATATATTGAGAAGAAAATGTGCGATTTTCAATGTGGTATTAAGTGTATTTCCTACTTGCTTTCATATGTGGAATGTATTGAGTATTTTTGATAATTTTACTCTTTTTTTTTATTGAAGTTCTTTTAGATAGCTTACACTTTTAAATAGAAATGTTAGTGTACACGATTTAGCTCCAAATATGCATAATTGTGCAACAAGTTTTAGATAATATAATTTTAAGAAGATAAATGAAATCAAAGATTATCAAATATAGAATTTATAATTTCAATATATCATATAATAATATATAAAAATGGATTAGAAAACTGATCAAAAATTGAAATCAATAACTGATGATTGTACAATAGTTGCATAAAACAAGCTTTTGTAAAATGTTTTTATTTATAATACTGACCAATATTAGGTTCTTCATAAAATATTTTGCTTGCAACATTTACTCATATACGTTAGATATACAAATACATATTTTTTTTATAGACCATATTTCATACCTACATTTATGAAATCTACAAATGTTGCGGCCTACAATAGTTACTTAAATAGTTTATCTAAAAGTAATGTAGTTTGTTTGTCGATAATTATAATTTATAAATTTTACACAGTTGCCTTAAATCAATTTTGGTAATTTGTTGTCTAACAACTGTATGTTAACTTTGTCGTTAATGAATTGTATGTCATATTTTATGAAAATTTCTACTGTTTAGTATTATGCGACTGGATAATAATATCGTACATGAATACCTTACATCTGTGCTTATGTAATGTATGCGTACTTATGTTATCAATGATTGTAACAATATAAAGATTGTCTAAATGTTTATACTTTGTTTTTATTTTATCCCTTCTAAAAATATCAAATGTTATGAATATTACAAGCATGCATCAAGTAGGTTTCAGATAATCAAATATGGATAACCATTCGCATGATGATGACTCGTGTTGTAACTGCAAATCTGGTGATTCTGTCAGGCAGACGTTATCGGAATTAGACTTTGAACGAGGTATATGGTATGCAGGTGTGTATTTACATATCACAGTAAAAATATTGATAGCTTAAAGAATAAATAAAAAAAAAAACTGAATATAATTTGCTGATGCAGCTTATCAGAAAAAACTTGTCACAAAATTATTTAAAATAGAAAAATTGTTTAAAATTTTTGCTTTTACTCTAAAGTATTTGTAAATAGTCATTATGATCATTAAAAATTCAAGTGAATCTCAACTACATTTCTGATTTACAGCTCAATGCAATGATTTGGAAAGAGTCCAATCTCTTTTAAAGAAAGGTACTTCTCCAGATGCAGAAGATGCTGCAGGATATACTGCACTGCACTATGCAGCTCGTAATGGCCATGAAAAAATTTGCAAAGAACTGTTGAGTCGAGGAGCCAATGTTAATGCAATTACTAGATCGGGTAGAGCGACCCCTCTTCACAGAGCAGCGACACAAAGACATGTTAATATAGTGGAGCTACTGCTGAATGCTAAGGCAGATGCAAATATACAAGATGCAGATGGTTTTACAGCTCTTCATCGAGCAATCATGTCAGACTGTGAGCCAGTTGTTCGGCTCCTAATTCCTAAAACCCAATTGGACTTGGCAGACAAAAGTGGCTGTACGCCGAAACAATTGGCAGAGAAAAGGGGCAAAATTAAAATATTTTCTTAAAAATAATTAAGGTACTCCAAATCTACAATTAAACTAAATTTTTTACATACTTCATTGGATATGTAACACGTCATTACACCAATAAATCATTATTAAAAAAGAAAATTTCATTTTTAACGCATAAACATTGCTCCGAAATCCTACGAAACCAATTATAACGCCGCCTCAAAGAAAGCGCAAATAAACATCACCTAAACCAAAAAATTCACCACCCAAAAACACCGACCACAGCGCTAATGCAACCTTCCAACCAGCCACTCCACCTCAAAACCCACCGCTCCAAAACAAAAAAAAAACAAC
>JAPYZA010001405.1:0-31714 GCA_030522685.1 Eupelmus azureus | reverse complement strand
ACACACACACACACTTCACATTTCATTCGGCCTCAGCGACTTGGTGGCTCGCTACCGTGGTTCGTACTCTCTCTCTCTCTCCCTCTATCTTCGTCGCACCCCCCTCTCCTAGCCTCCCACTGACTGGCCTATACCGAGAGGGTGCGTATGCCGGAGCAGAGCAGCGGCAGCAGCGCAGCTGCCCGCCGCCGCGCCGTGAGAGAAGAGAGAATCTTTACTATGGCGAGATCAATATGATAGGAGTGCGCATGCCTCGATATATACGCGTATCCTTGGCTCTATACGTACTTTCGAATGCTGCTACTGCCGCTCTCTCTCTCTCTCTCTCTCTCTCTCTGTACTCGCGCGCACAGTCCATTCTCGCACCATAGCATTGCTGCGTGTGCTTTCTGCTCGCGCGAGCGCACGTTGCTCTTTGCCGAGCGCGCCAGCCAGCCAGCCCGCCAGCTCGCACATATTGTGCGCGCTTCCTCTCTATATGTGTATAGCCACGGATGGACGAGCACTCCGTTGTACATACGTGCATGTAGGATGCACGCGCGTAATGCTACCCCCCCCCCCCAACCCCGTCGCTCCGTGGAGGCTCGCTTCAGCGCATAGTAATGTTATAGGGCACTCGAGGATTTGCCGCTCGTCGCGCGCGAATGGCCCACTGATTTAATTGGCGATATTTCGCAGGGCTTTTGGAATTGTTTTTCGAATGAATTTTCGGAGGGAAAGAGGCATTGGACCGGAGGCCTTTCATGTGCAAATGAGCGAGCATGACTGTATAGGTTTTTACTGGCGCTTTAAAGATTTCTAAAAGGCTGCTCAGGGATGGGAGGCTCTTTTTACTGTTTTTAGCGCGCTTAGAATGGAGAACACTGGGAAATTTGAATTTCAGTTTTTACTGAAATTCGAGCCTTTCTGATACGATTTTCTTTTTTCATTCTTTTATCTTATGCCTTTGAAAGGGGTCAAAATCGAGGATTTCATTTTTAAATCTTTTTTATTGGAATGAGTAATTTTTTTAGCGATTATACGGCGTGAATAAGTTATAATTGAAAGCAAATTTAAGATAAGATATTCAATTTGATTTTAAAGCTTCGCTCTCTGTCAAGATCCAGATCAAAAGTTACACAGCTGAGGGAAAATCGCAAATGAAATTGATACGCTTTTAAAGTTCGCGAAAGCTCCCTTGACGGCCAACCTCGCTTCTAAAAGCATCTTATCTCATTAAAGAAATTCGATGAAACTGCCGAAAAATCATCGGAAAATATCCGGAAATTCCCCACTTCCAAATTGTCCCTCTGAATACTGAAAGGCCGAAAAAATTGGTTAATCAAATTTATTCGGAAAACTGCAAGCGAATTTGCCATCGAGCTTGCACTCGCATGCAAATTAATGCATACATTCCCGGCGACATCCGCAGTGGAAAGTTACTGTAGCGCGCCTTGAAGAGAGCTCGCTGCACCTCGGTAACGACTTCTCGCGCGCTCTGAAGTTTGAAAAAGCTTGACTTCGTTTCCCGGAGTCGCTGCGACAATGTTGTGCCTGCGCAGCCGACGCCGAGGACGCGGCCTAAGAAGCACTAGACACGAATTCCCCGCACACGCAGCATTGCTAAGTAGCCCGACGCGCTTCTGTCTAACTCATTCTTACGGCTAATTACCCTTAAATCGCGGAGCGCTGCCTGCGCAAGTCGGGAATTCGAAGATGCATTGCATCATGCAGCAAGCTAGTTTCCGGCAACTTGCTGGATTTCGCATGGAGCTACTTTGTCGCGCAAGGCCGGCCGCGTTCTATACTAGTTTGACGTTCCGCTTCGAAACTTAGCCTCTGTGTAAGTACGCCAATCGCTCGGGGCCAAGTTTCATATTGCACTTGTGATGTGCGATTGTAAAAAATTTGACGTTTGAATAGACGAGACTCGAGTGTTTGTTTCTTGGGAATGATATGGAGAATTCAGCGTAGCCTAATATTGCTGCTGGCTATGGCTTTTCTCTGATAAATCTCCTTCGTGCTCGGGCGGAAATTGTTCAATGAAACAAGTTTTTCTACAGAAAATTCGCAACTAACTAATCTTTAAAAGCAATTGCCGTGAGTGTAGCGCGCTAATGCCGGCAGTTCGCTCTTCCTACCTTTTCTCAGACGTTTTCTCACTTCAGCTGTTGAGAAAGCTCTGGAAAAGTAGAATTTTCAAAGAAAGAAAGAAAAATTTACTGCCTGCCTAGCAACATGGCTTTATTTAGTTGGCTAGATGAATTGTGCGATTAAGTGATCAACTATACATCAAACTATTTCTGCATTACAATGCATGAACATGCATGCGGCGTATATTAGTAAAATTTAGCATACTTCGGAAGTGCGGGCATAGTTCAGGAATTTTCACGATATTATAGCTCGTTATAATAAGTAGATCATATCGAATTGACATTAAATCTACATAGATGATTAATTCACTGTACAAACTTGTAACATTTAACATTATCATTTTCTATTTAGCTGGAGAAAAGTGAAGTGATTTATTACCGAATTATTTACACACGTTTCAATACTTTAGGAGAACTCTTTTACATTTTTAAGTTAATTAAATTAAAGAATTAGTGCATAGTATATTTAAAAATATTTTAAATTGTCTAATTATATTTACGATGAAACAAAAAATGCGACAATTGTTTTGAAAGGCTGAGATACTGCATAAAAATTGCAAGAGCTCTTGAGAGAAAGGAGAATGCCGACCGTAAGAAACTTCTAGATGTAAACTTAAACTAATTCTAATTAAGTAACTGTAACTTAACTTAATTCTAGATGTAAATTTGCTAGATGTAAACTTTCTTATTCTCATAATTCTAATCTAAAGCGCTTAAAAAATTAATTTAAAGAAAGTTTTCTTTTACAATTTCAATTAAAAAAATATCGTAATTAATAAAAATCTATCGGTATAATAATATAGGATGAGTAGATACATGCCGGGTATAGTCAGACATTCGATGTAAGCAGGAATTTTAAAGAACTGTATTTCAAGCGGTAAATAATAAGGTTCGAAATATTGTTTTTATAATCCGAGTATTTACAATGATTGTTAATTCTTATAAAACAATGTTTCTAGAATACCTATTAAAAACAACTACATAAAAATTCTGTAAACTCTCATAAATATTTGACGAAGTTAATTTCAGAACTCTGTACCTCTCGTCTATTTCGTAATATCGGAAATTTAATAAATTAAAAATTTGATACATAATAAAAAGATTTCTGTGTAAAAGAATTTATTTCCTACCTTTTAATAATGGATCAAAGGTACTTCTTCTCTATCGTAAATAGGAAATTTAGTCCTTTGTAGAGTTTGACGAGAATTTCAATCACACTTGCCCTAAATCCTTTGACTGGTAGGTCAAAAAGAAACTTTTCATATCAGAAGTGAAGCTAATTCCTTCGTATATATACAGGATATTCAAAATTGATTTGTGCAAGATGACCGAATACTGCAGAAGGGTATAAATAAAGAATTCCCAAATAAGATTTAAATTTGCCGAATACAGTTATTCATGATACATAGAAATCGATAAATTTAGGCAAATTACTGCAGGAGCCAGTATGGCTAAAACGGTTACAGATATTTATTTCTACAAAAATAACTGGTTTACTTTCCGTAATTGTTCTTATTGAGTGCCTTTTTGTGTTCTATGCGATATTTTTCTGTATCATACAAAATTAATAAACATGTAATTTATTATTACACGATTTTTTGTATATAATGTATTTATTACGAGATAAATTTTATCGTGTTATTTCATAACGTAGATTGAAACATTATATTCAAGGAGAAAAGCTAAACTTTTATTGTTTCTAGTAACGTAATGCTATTGTTACCGCAAATATAGATTTATTCGAAGATATCTGCAGTAATTTTCCCAAGTAGAAGAAAATCCCTTATTCCTGTAATAGAATGTAATAAAAAAAATAAATTAAATACTATAGTGACGTTCTTATTAGAAAACAGAATCATAAATTTTATTGAAGCATAAAGTTATCTAAGAAATTCATACTTATGAAAAAAATTAAGACTCGATAAGTAGGTCGATAAAATAGTCCCCGCATAATAAATGTTTCTCTTATTAAATCCACTACGTGAATAACATAATGCAACTGCTCTGGAGCTTGGAAAAACAATTTCTTTTCTTGTACAGATTACAAAAAATATTTTTCTGCCTTGTAACGATATCAAATTTCAGTTATTTTTCAGATGTTTTCCATCCATGGATTATTCTAGCCATACATCATTTTATTAAGTAAACACAAAACGTACTAAAAAACATTCAGTTTAATTGACTCCGAACTAAATAAAAGATGAACATACCGAATGAATCTCACTTAGTAGTAATATCACATAAATCAATCCGATAAAATGTCTTCCGCCTTAATTCCACTTCTAACAAATTAATAAACAAATTATTTCTCCTAATGAATATCCAACGCACTCAATATTAAAGCGCTTAAATTACTCCGCTCTCCCAGCATTCATCTCCGAATCGTCGAATTTCCCTTAAAATCCGCCTAAAGCCCTCTCGAGCTCAGGCAAATTACAGCGTAATTCTCCGCGCGGCGAAGAAAGGAGAAAGGAGAGCGTCGACACTTAGTTTCGCTCGGCATTACAATTATTCTTCTATTTCCGCGCATCCGCCTCGAAAAGCCAGCCGTGCACTCCTCCAAGAATTACACGCCGGACCCTGACACGCTTGAGTATGAGGAAGTGGTAAAGGGCCGGACACGTCCAGACGAGTGTCGGACTAATGACGTCCCGTCACGACCTCCCCCCTTGCTGGAGTACAAAAAATCTGTCTGTGGCACACACGGACGCATTCGCTTTTTGTAGAGCTGCCTTTTTTTTCTTAACTCGACTCTCGCGTGTGCTCTATTCTTCATCGTCACCGTGTGGATGGTATAGAGGCTAGGAATCGGAGAGACGAAGTGCCCAGGGCTGATCAATCAAATGCTGTTAATGTTCTCCTGCAGTGCTTATGGATCCGGTCGGGCTGGTTTTTTGGGGTGGGATTGGTATGATGGGTTTTGGCGAAAATTGAATTTCGCGCGGATGGATTTTTGTGATTTTTTTTTGTGGTTTAGGTTGTTGTTGAGGTGATGGAGGGCCTTGATGATTTTCGGAGTAATTAAAGAAATATTTATTACTTAGAGTGTAGTTGTAGCATCTGTATTCTCAAATATTTATATTCAAAAATTAATTAACCTTTGAAAGTATGAAAGAAATTTTTAATTTTTTAATTTGCATCATTAAGGATATAATTTTATTAACTATTATTATTATTAACTAATTCAAATTTATTAACTAAATCAAATTACGTTACAATGCTTTTTGCTTCTTCATACAGGAAGCTTTTTTTATAATTTACTTTCCCGTTTATTAAGCTTCTAAAAACCTATGTAAGGACTCTCCCTTGCCTTATAGCCGTATATTTAAATTTAGACCGGTTATCCATTGTAAACTATAAAACAATAACTTGAAAAACGATTTTTCTTGTAAAATTACGAAACTTTCAGCATTGCAGCTTCATTCGAAAGTGATAAATCATAAATATTTGAAATTAATTGATTTAAAAAAAAGTTTAACTGAATTTCAATTGAATAGAATTAATTTAATAACATATTGTTCTTACTAAATTGATAATCCAACTGATGATCAAGGCTCATGCAAGTGTACCATATAACAAATTGATATCAGTAAATTGACAAAAAAGCTGATGAACCCGACTTATGCGAACAAAGCATAAGCATATCAATCTAATAGTTAGCCGGTCAAGGTGAAATCAAAGACTAGAAAAACAATCTCCTCGTATATCATAGAATAGCTGACTTTATGTATTCTGAGTCTTTCTTTCTCTATACTATAGAACGCCTGCGCATCGATGCACGCCATGTTTATAGCGATTGAGGCGTGCACTAGCGTTCAATGATCGTTTTATTACGCCTCAATCTCATCTAGATTCTGTGTCATATAGATATAAGCACAAAGAGAAAAAAAGACTTGGTAAACATTATTTCTTATTGTTTGTGTATTAGTAAATTTGATTATCTCTATTTGTAACTGTTAAAAATTTAGTAATATTAGAAAAAAAAATTTTTAAATTGTGGTAAAATAATATAATTTATAATTTAATATTTTTATCGTTTTACATTCTTCATGTAGAATTATTTTTTATCTCAAAAGAACGTTAGCTTATTACATGCTTAAACTCGTTTCTACACCAATTTGTACATAATCCTAATTTAAAAAATCATCGACTAATTGAGGCAAAATTCAAATTTGCATAAGATATCATTCCCGGGCCGGTAATCACCTTCATCCACACTACACACCCCTAGAGTGATCAGCCGCGCCAACTTTTTCAATCCCCAAGCAAATAATCCGGCCAAAGTTATGATTTACGACGCAGTATAAAATCAGCGAATAAATCATTGTTTACCCCCTTAAATATTACAAGCCGCGCATATCGTTACAGCCTCCGCGCAAAACTTAGCCTCTCGCGCGCGCCGCTCACGTAAAACCGTGTGTACACTCCTAGCGCCGCACCGAAAAAATAAACTCGGCCGTCCTAAAAGTTTCAAGCTGTCCCTCGCCGGCTCCTTAATATTTGAACAATGATAGTGCGGATAAATTCGCATCCTAAAAACGAAAAATATCCCCGACACGCGGCAGAACCGCAGCAGCGGCGCCCAATAGTGGGCGCCAGTCGGCGTGTCCTTCCTTTGCGTGCGTGTACTTGTCCATTCCTTTAGTTTCGCGCAAGGCGTTCCGCCTCATGGGAAATGCATCGAGCCCGCACACATAATCCCAAGTAGAAGTAAAAAAAAGGGCCGATTTAAAAATGCATCCTTCTCGTGGCTCTCGCTCTACATTTTCGCGAATTTCGAACGTCAAAAAGGAACGGGAAGCGCGCGGTTTAAAAATGCAGATATCCCTCGTCTCCTGTATCTTATTCGCGCGCGTCAAAAAAGCGCGGCCCGAGCGAGAGCCGAGAGAAAAAGCGAGATTTTAGGAGCGTGAAAATAAAGAGCGCTCGTCTTATAAATTTTTATGAAGGAATCAAGATGGTAATCGAGTCCCGCGCCACCGAAAATTCCGATCCAGCCGGTGGCTCGCCGATTTTGAAGACGAATTTATGCGCGCGCTCTCGTTGCATAATAAAGACCTTTTGCCGCAGAGCAGCGCGCGCCGTCGCGGGAGATGTTAATCCGGCCTTTGCATTTAGTCCTCGATCGCCTTAACAGCGCTTTGAGCCGGCGATGGACCGCCGAGCGAGCTTTGACTAGGGGGAAAAAAAGGAGAGACGAGCCAGTCGATTTCGGCTCCTCGGCAGCGCATAAGTCCACTTGATTAAGGGGCCAAACGTAGGCGGACGCCGCAAGCTCAAAGAGCTTTCGTCATTTTTATTGAGAGCGAATCGCGATAACAGTCGATTTTCGCTTTCTTCTTTATATTATCGCGCGCGCAGCGAAGGGCTTGGGATTTTTAGTGTGAAAAAAGAGAAAAGTTTTTTGGAACTGGGCAAGCTGCGCGCTTTGCTCGGGTCATTTTTAAGGGAGTTACGCGGCGTTGCGCGCCGAACTTTTTGGAATGGGGTCAGTGTTAGAGGCGAAACTTTCTTGTCGATTTACATGAGAGACGCCGCGAGAGAGCCACTATAGAGCCAATATGCGAGTTTGATTTTACGATAACGCGGCGGGCTGCCGCTCTATTTACTGTTGTTACCGCGATGCTTGTTCAATTATTTTGATGGATTTGTTTAGATAATTGGGTTTAAACATTAGTCTACTCGCGTTTCGCGCTAATTAACTTGCCGATTACGCAGCGAGCGCGCGGTGCTTTAAATATTCATCGAGGCTTCAAGCTTGGAATAATAAAAGGTAATGATCGAAACTTTCGGTGGATGATCATCTGATAAATACTTTTTTGTAATAAGGCCGAGGGCTTACAAATATTTCGGCAACTATTATCGCCCGTGAAATTGACTTTCGATCGTTAAACCGAATTAATTGATTGATAACGTAATTGGCTGCCGATTGTACTGATGTAGTCAATTAAATAAATTAGATGAAACGAGACTGCTTTTAGCAGATCGAACTAATTTATTAGCGAGTCGCAGGGTAAAAAATTCAATGCGCCTTGACAAATTGAATATCAGCAAGGCAAGATGTGGAGCGCGTCCACTTTTATATAACTGCGCGCTATTTTAACTTTTCTCAAAATGCACTTTAGTGCTCTTAAAAAAATTTATGCCCAAGTAAAAATAAAATACAGTTGCATGCGGCAGAGTGTAACTGCAGCAGATGCACATGCGCGCACAATAACTTGTAAAGTATGTGTGCAAGTGTAAAATTTTTTATTTTACAATGCTCAAAAAGCGAATCGGCGCCCGGTGTATTTTAGCTCCCAACATTGTTATGCAAGTGACTTTACGAAATTACTGCGACGCGAAAAAAGGTAACGAATAATAAACTCTCGGCAAATAAATACACTTTAGCGTCCACTTTGTTTAACCACAATCCATTTTCGCAGCCGGGCACGCGCTTTAACCTTCTTTCAAACGAGTAGCAAGAATTATTACGGGCTTTTTGTTATTTTTTTCGGCCCTCGAGAAGTGCCTTCTAAAAAGCGAAATTATTTTTTCCCTCTTTTAAATGATGGAGAACCACGCGCAAAAAAGGAAAAGGAAGCGAGAGCCGCTCGTGCTCTGCCTTGAAACGAGCATTTCTGACGGTGTATTATATTAGCGAGTAGGCAGCGAGAAACAGTCTCTCGCCCAAAGATGCTTTTTATTCTGAAGGAGCGGTATTATCGACAGACGCTGCAGTTTCGAGTGAAGGAAATTTCGCCGGCGAGTAAGGTATTATTGCGCTTTTCTCGGGAGAAATGCGAGGAGCGTACTTTTTACCGTGAAATGATGTATCTTGCGCAAATATGATGGACGCGCTGCCGGGAGCTTTTTTTCGGATTCGGCTTAATGAATGGTTCTTTTTTACGGTTGTGGCTTATGGCTGAGAGAAGTAATTCCTTAGCTTCGTTTTTAACGATAAATATCAGTAATTTAGTAGGGTTCAGTTTTTTGCGAGCGTTTAGAAGCTTTCTCTCTTTTTTCGAGAAGTATAAGGATTTTTTGGCACGCGAATTTAATTCGTACATCATTGATAAAAAAAAATTTTTCCTGTTAAAGCCTAACTTCAGGACCGAAGTTGTAATAAAAGTTAATCGAGCGTCTAAAGTAAGAGTCGCATAACAGAAAAATTATTACGCAGCGAGCTTGTTTGAATAACGAAAATTTAAAAATCATAAAGAAAGCTTATAGTATTATGTGGCGCATTAAAAATACTTTTTGAAAATATTTTTTTAACATTTATACATGTTTTGATATTTTCAAGAATTTTTGATGTTTTCCATTAACACCGGTGTCAGATAGTCTTCAGTGCGCGATGCGTAAATCGATGCATCTATAAGACAGATTTGGGTTGTGACTTCTATTTCTTTTTACCATAACTTTTCGCTAAATAACAAGAATAAGTCAAGCTCGAAAATAAACTAATATATATATATATATATATATATATATATATATATTTCAAGAATCAAAAGAATAACAAAAGTCATCCGATTAAACATAAAAGAATACACTACAATTCCTCGGAAAATAACGTTCTTTCATCTGAACAACAATCCAAATAACAAAAACATCCTATTCTCCGCATGTAAACGTCGCATCCTAGAATGTAACGAATAAAAGCATTATCCAGCCCATCTCCTCTCCTCCTCTCCTTGCACAACATTACCCCAAAATCGCATCCAATCTACCTCCCCGGCCATTTTCAATTTCCAGCTCTCTCTCTCGAAACAACGAAAAAGCATCTATTTTTTTCAATTCCCACCCAGCCAACCCTACCACCCTAACCCACCTCTCTAATCGAGTATAACGCTCGGCAGCTCGTACATACGTATTGCTTTTAAATCGATTCCCTCGACTAACCCAGTGTCGCACACGCTCCGGGTAAATAGCTCCAACGATCTTAGCTTTCGCGCATCCCAGCTCGTTAGGACGCAAGCGTTAAATTCAATTTCTCGCGGCGCTCGGCCCACTTTTGGCTATACAGGAGGAAAAGTCGGATATCTTGTGTATTGGCGGGCACACGCGGGAGAGGCGGTCTATTGAATTTTTATTGGATTCCTGACCGAAGTGGGACGCGAATATTTTTCTTTTTTTTTTTATCCAAATCGAACAGCGCGCGCGATTCTATCTGAGAGCGTCTGCGATTGACGGGCCTGCAATAACGGACACTGCAATTACGTAGCCGATTTATATTCCTTTTTTTCATACCTCAACGAGCGCGGCGCTTTTATCGCCGATGGCCTGTCGTTTGATTCCTTGTTCGATTGTTTTCGAGAGGCTCTTACTAGCCGTTTTTGGAGGAAAAGCCGAAGGTGAGTGAGGAGAGAGGTATTGTGAACCTGGATCGTTTCAACTTTGCCTTGATTGTAATAGGGAAAAGTCGAGTCGGCTGTTGATAGAATTTAACGCTGGGAGTGATAAAGTGGGTATAGATTACGAGCTTTTCTCTTCAGGAGTTGGTACCTGCGATACGCCCAATTTGAAGCCTAATTCTTACTCTGCGAGGTGGAAACTTTTGCGACGATTTATTTTCGGGCCTGAGGGCTCGATTTAAATGACGCAGAGACACATAATTGAAGCGTCGCGTGAATATTTTTTACATGTTGATTGCTACGCTTATTAGAGGATGTAAGTCGAAGGTCCGAAGACGCGAATTATTCAGTTAATTAGAGGCTTGCGTAGGTGAATACGATTTTTATTATTAAGTGTCACAGATTCGGGAACTGGTTTGCTTTGATAAGTAGGAAAGTTTAAATTTGAAGGTGGCTTCTTAGAAGTTTGAAAAAAATATTTTTGAGTATACGTGGAGCTTTTGCGAGAGTCGCTGGATATTATTAAAAATATAAGGACACTCTTATTACGCAAAAGTTTCAAGACTATAATAAATTATCAAGCTTAAACTCGTTTCTCATAACTTTTTCTCCAGAGGGATTAAATCAAGACTGCGAAGCGTAAAATTACACATTAAAAATGTCGAATTGGCAATTTCTTGAAAAAAAAAGTTCCGCCTTTCAGCTCAGCCGCCAAGATACAAATTGATAATGTCGTATTAATCCCTGCACCTTAGCCGAAAATAAGTTACGCAAATCGTGACCTAATTTTCATTTTCGAAAAGTAAATTTCATTTTTCAAAAAGAAGAAAAAAAAAGGAAAATTGGAAAAGTAGGGCAGGGTCGAGCGCGCTCGTCGCATCGGTACCCTTTCAGCCAGTCACGTAAAATCAATGACTTCGATTTTGGCGTTAAAATAATTAAAATAGTTTCCCCTGTTATGGGATATACCTCCTATAACCGAGGGGCAATTTGAAACTTTGAAAATTCGAAGAATTCTCATCTAACTTTAGCAATTTTATGCCGGCCGGCCCTGCATGAAAAATACTTTCTAAACAACCGAAACTTTATATTTATAAACACTGCAGAATAAATCAGCAAACGCGTACACCTAGGCGACTCACAGCCGAACCAGCCCCCCATCAACCGGCGCGCTTGGACGTGCGGCTATCCTTATAAATTTATTTATCCGTTAAGGCTCGCGGAAAAGTGAAACGTAACGCTCCATCTAATTCTCAGCGAAGAAGCGGAAGATAATTACGAGTTCTCGAGGAAATTCCGGCAAAGTTTCCCGGGCGTTTTATCCCTTCGCCGCTCCTCGCCGCTGTACACTTTGGCATTTCAGCGCGTGTCATTCGAGTTTGCAATTTTCGAACTATATAGAGGCCGACTTGATGAAGAAGTTGTCGTTTGAAAAGTTTGCAGGCTGAAAAAAAATGTATAGGTGTATATTCGCCCGCGCGCTCGGGGCTCGCTCGCTGCTGCATTCTGCTCTATATTAATTATGTTTGAGTGGGCTGAAAATTTATGGAGTAATTGAAACTGACAGATGCAGTTTTATTCGTGCCAATGAATTTTAATTAGATAATTAATTAGAAAATGTGAGGGCTGGTTATTAAAAGTTGATTGAGAAAAGTGCCTGGCTTGTTATGCTAATTTTTAGTTTTTTTTTTGTTTGACATTTTCTTTGGACGTTTGGATCTGTAGGACGACTTGTCCGTTAGCTTCTTTAATTCATTACTTAAAACGTTGGATTCTTGTCAAAACTTTAAAAAATCGAAACTATAAATAAATTTTAGTCGCAGCTGTTGTTTTTTTATTTAATTTTTTTTTATTTTTTTATTTTACTTTTTTTTTACTCGAAATACCAGCGTAAACATTTGTTTTATTACAAAGAATAACTTCTGTTACAGTCCTTTCTTGTTAAAATAATCCCTAAAAGCACAAAACGTTAAAAAATGTTATTAAAATGTTATTAATACTTATAAAAACGTTAAATTTTAATTTTATCTTAATTTTGTTTTCTTGTTTTAAATTTAAAAATAACGACTAAATATGAAAGAGACATTTGTAACGATATTAAAAATTACATTACTCTTAATTATTAAATTTTATTAAAAATACACTTGTATCATATTATTCAATTGTGAAATATTGATAAAATTAAAAAAAAAATATTAATTCACACAATTAACGAATGAAAAACATTGTTAAACCTATAATTTGAAAAACATTATATTAAATAAATAATGAAAATAAACGCGTAATCTACTTAAATTTTTTTCAGGTTTCATCTTTCTTTATTCAATTTAGAGAGAGAAATGCAGCGATTTCTCGCCATCTACTGGAGCATTTGTAAAGTTCCGTTTTGACGAGACAGCTCTTGAGCCAAGGAGCCCCACGAAAATTTCTCCGAAGTGTTTTCTGCGGCTCCAATTTACATAAGAGTCCATAATTTTGTATAGTTCATAAGTGCGAGAAAAAGATTTGTAATTAAAATGGCAACTTTAGAGGACAAATCGATATGGGAAGACGGAGAGGTAATTTTTTTTTAATACAAATAATAACGCATGTTTAGGTTAGGTTCGCAATGAATGACAAGCATTTCTTCCAATATAAACAATGAAAGTTAAAAGTAGTATATAAATAATTGAAAGTCGATCTCTTTTCATTATTTTCCGATTTTTTAATTTTCATCCATGCAAAATTTAAAAGTTTCAAAATAGTTAAAGAACTTTGTTGTTATTTTTTATTTGTCAGAAAAATCTTAACACTCCAACAAAAATGTCCATGTTTTGTAGAAATACTTAGTAAATAACAATAATTTTCTTATTTTAAGGAAACCCTACGTGAAGAAGTTCTTCGTATGTCAACAGATGAGATAGTATCTCGTACACGTTTATTAGACAATGAAATCAAAATAATGAAAAGT
Organism: Eupelmus azureus; assembly: GCA_030522685.1. NCBI lineage: Eukaryota > Metazoa > Arthropoda > Insecta > Hymenoptera > Eupelmidae > Eupelmus > Eupelmus azureus. Next base: position 18,296 of record JAPYZA010001405.1, on the reverse strand, counting down.
GAAGTGATGCGAATCTCACACGAGTTACAAGCTCAGAACGATAAAATTAAAGAAAACACTGAAAAAATCAAAGTGAACAAAACTCTACCTTATTTGGTATCTAATGTGATTGAATTACTTGACGTTGATCCACAAGATATGGGTGAAGAAGATGGAGCTGTTGTAGATTTAGATGCTCAACGTAAAGGAAAGTGTGCTGTGATAAAAACATCAACACGACAAACATATTTCCTTCCTGTAATAGGACTTGTAGATGCTGAATCATTGAAACCAGGTGATCTTGTTGGAGTTAACAAAGACAGTTATTTAGTTTTGGAAACACTTCCTGCAGAGTATGATGCTAGAGTTAAAGCCATGGAGGTTGATGAGAGACCTACAGAGCAATATTCTGATATTGGAGGACTTGACAAACAAATTCAAGAGCTTATTGAGGCTGTAGTTCTCCCAATGACACATAAAGAAAAATTCGAAAACTTAGGTATTCAACCCCCAAAGGGTGTTTTACTGTACGGTCCTCCAGGAACAGGAAAAACGTTGTTAGCTAGGGCATGCGCAGCACAAACTAAATCTACATTTTTAAAATTAGCTGGACCACAATTGGTACAAATGTTCATAGGTGATGGTGCAAAGCTTGTCAGAGATGCCTTTAGCCTTGCAAAAGAAAAAGCACCAGCAATTATTTTCATTGATGAGCTTGATGCTATTGGTACTAAAAGATTCGATTCAGAAAAAGCTGGAGATCGTGAAGTTCAAAGAACTATGTTGGAACTTTTAAATCAGCTGGATGGCTTCAGTTCTACAGCTGATATCAAAGTAATTGCAGCAACAAATCGAGTTGACATTCTGGATCCTGCTCTGCTCAGATCAGGAAGATTAGACAGAAAAATTGAGTTCCCTCATCCAAATGAAGAAGCAAGAGCAAGAATTATGCAAATTCATTCACGAAAAATGAACATGTCTCCAGATGTCAATTTTGAAGAACTTGCAAGGAGTACAGATGATTTTAATGGAGCACAATGCAAAGCTGTTTGTGTTGAAGCGGTAAGTTTAAGTTATTCTTTAATGAATTTTTAACACTAGCAAATTTAATTTTTACCATTAGTTCTTGAAAATTTTTTTTATGGAATTTTATTTTATTTTAATATTTATTTATATTTTTTTGTAAGCAGTTTAAAGTACTTTTAGTTCCACAATTGAACAGTCAAAAATCAATCTTGCATTTTATAAATGTTTTCTTATACTTTTTTATTTTTAGTAAATAAAAAATAGTTTAATTTATTTTACTTTGATACAATATATAACATTTTCTTGATTTTTACATTTAATAACAATTTCTTTATAGGGTATGATTGCTTTACGTCGTAATGCTACTGCAGTGACACACGAAGATTTGATGGAAGCAATTAATGAAGTGCAAGCTAAAAAGAAGGCAAATCTTAATTACTATGCCTAATCTGTTAATATTTATATTTATTAAGAATAAGATTTTTTAACTCAATATTATGTAAAAAAAAGAGTAAAATAAAAGTATTTGTGGAGAAAATGTATATTTGTAGACAAAATCATTTATAATCGTCAATTTTTATTACAATCTTATTTTTGTCGAAGAATTTCACTTTCTGAGTACCAAGTCTTACACTTAACATAAAATAATATATTGCTTAATCTGAGTTTACAGTAAGTGGAAAACATAAAGAAAATAGTACTTTATTTAAATAATAAATTTGAAAAAAATTTCTATCGTCTTCTACCACTCCTCTTCTTTAGCCTGAAAAATAAAAAGTATTTAAGTTTATTATTCATAAAAAATAATATATGGAACAAAAGAAAAAAAATTAACTTACTTCTTTGGTCCCTTAACAAAACACCAATCTACTCCTATTGCTTGACCAAGGATTTCTGCTCCATTTAATGCATCCTTAGCAGCTTGAGCTTCTTTAAATGTTTCATATTCAACAAGTGCATAACCCTTTAAGAATCCTGTCCTTCTGTCTAAATTAAGATGTAAATTTTTTATTTGTCCAAATTCAGAAAATTTATCCTGAATGTCATCTTCTTGGGCTTCTTCATGAACAGATGTAATAAATAAGATCCATCCTTCAACAGCTAGAAAATAAATATAATTTTTAAATAAGGAAAATAATTAAAATTTTGAAAAATTAGATTGAATAATTATATTTTATTAAATATCTTAAGAAAATTAATGTTTTTAAAAGTAAAAATAAACTACTAATAAAATATTCTGGGTAACAGTTTTAATATAAAAGTTTATTGATTCTTGGTTTATCTTTAAGAATAGCAATATACAATTTCATGGCTCATTAATGAATTATTTTTATGAACTAAGTTATTACTTACATCTTTGTGGACCAGGCTCATTATCATCTTCAACAACATGCATTGACTCATAATGACCAACATCGTCTCTTGTAGAAACCAGCTCTGCTCCATGACCACGACCTTTCCTTTTCTTCGCCTTTTCTTTCAGCCTAGCGATTCCCTCTATAACATCAAGTAAACATCACTTAGAAACTCGAAACTCTACATAATTCAACAGAGTATCATCACAGAAATACTAATTTGTGTAGGCGAAAAACATCTTATAGGTTATACAAATCTTCTGTTCAAAGCGCAAATAAAATAAAACTAAACTACTTACGATCTCCCTCCTCGTCGACCTCAAACTCCTCGGCATTATCAATATCCAAAACATCAGCCATTACGCCAAATTACAGGTACTTAACGTTCAACAAAACAAATGTTTATTTCATTCCCCAACGAGCCAGTAACGGGAATGAACATCGGGAGCGGAATGACGCGCGCGGCGCGCCGCTGCTTCGTTTTTGGAAAAATGCGCAGACGTCTTGTGGTGCGCAGGTCGATTTTCAAGATGGCGGTTGAGCGCGGCAACGTTTGAATTTTCGATGTTCCGGCGCGCCGTCGCACGTAAAATCGATGACGCCGCTCATTTGTCCAAATTTTCCCGGTGTAAAAACAATTCGGTCCGTCAAAATTCCACAACATGTCTAGGTTATGCACCTACTTTTGGAAAAAATTCCTCTAAAATTCCAGTTTAAGATGTTTTGGTGTAACAAACAAGGTGAGCTAATGTTCGAATTGACTTTTACTTTTTAAATTTCTCGCATGTTGTTATTATTAACTGTGTGAAAATATGAGATTAGAATGGCAGCAGATCCGATGAACGAGGCGAAGCCAAGTAGTCATAAGGCAAAAACCGAGGAAGATGCCGAAACTGAAAAGAAGCAGACCGTTTTGGAGTCCCATGGATACACACTTGGCAAAACCGTCGGCGTCGGAACTTATGCCACTGTCAAAGTAATGTAGTCTTCGTTTATTCCACGTTAAACGTTTATATAGAGTGTAGAAACTTTGAATGTGTCTTGAGATTAGTTAAAATGAAAATCAGTTTCTATCAACAAGCTAAATCATCTGTATGCTAAAATTTCTCACCTGTATTGTTATAAAAATTAAAGAAATTGTGTTTATTAAGAATTTTGTAATCTGTTGGCAATACACTTGATGAAAAAGATTTTTGGAAACGCATTATTAATCGTATTTTTAACATAAAAGCCAAGAGTCCTAGCGCACAGAAAGCTTTTAAGTTTATCTAAAAATAGAATCAGTTTTTAGGTAACCAAGCAAGGAAGAAAGGCATTTCAATTCTTATAACTTAATTATCAAGCCATCAACCAGGAGGCTTGACACTTATTATAATAGCCTTCGATTTTCAGATGGCCAAGTCTAACAGACACAACTGTCAAGTAGCGGTGAAAATCGTGTCGAAATTTCAAGCGCCCAGCGCTAATCTAAATACGTTTCTTCCGCGCGAAATTGAGGTCGTCAAGGGCCTGCGACACCCAAATTTAATTCGATTTCTCCAAGCGATCGAGACCACTCACAGGTAAAGCAAAGTACCTACAACAGCTTCTTTTTTTTCTATATTTTTTCTAAATTTATTTTGAAAACGCTCACGAGAAAGGATAATATCCGAGTAATGTACAACGCGTTACAGAGTTTACATCATCATGGAGTACGCGGAGAATGGCAGTTTGCTGGACATATTGCGCCGTGACATCTACATTGACGAGAATCGCAGCCGGCGATGGTATCGCCAGCTATTGGAGGCTCTTAATTACTGTCATGAAAGGGGAGTCGTGCACAGGTATACGCACCGCGAGAGCGCGCGAGAACGACAATAATGGAGAGCACTCCGACTTAGCTTTCAGATTGATAACGCAGCTCCTCGCGCTCGCTACATATACTCTGCACAACACGAAAACATAACTTCAAATTACCGCTCGCTTCATCAACCAAATAAACCACATACTCTCTAATTAACCTATATAGGAATTAAAAAAAAATGCTCTCTCCTAAAAATGCATAAAGGGACGTAAAATGCGAGAATCTGCTGATGGACCGGCACTACAACCTGAAGCTGTCGGACTTTGGATTCGCGCGCGCACACATGAAGCCGACCAACGGCGTGGCCCCGCTCTGCGAGACCTTCTGCGGTAGCTTCGCTTACGCCTCGCCCGAAATTCTCCGCGGCATTCCTTATCAGCCGCAGCTCTCGGATATCTGGTCGTCGGGCGTCGTGCTCTACACTATGGTCTTCGGCAGGCTGCCCTTCGACGAGTCCAACTGGTCCAAACTCCTTAAGGTAGCTTATCAAGGTACCTTGAGCATCTTGATAATACTCGTTTTCATATTCGAGCGGGATGTTGCCTACATTTCTAGCGTCTTTTTGCTTTTTAGGGGGGACTCATCTTCAGAGAGGGATTACTTTTTTCATTCATGTAATTCGGGAGTTGATTAGTTTTTGTTAGTTTATATTAATTGGGTAAACTAGTTGGGCTTTTAAGATTTACGCTTTCAAAGGTGAAGGAATGTTGAGACGTATTATATGTACTAGCGCGCAAGTGAAAACTAAAAGATTATGATCATTCATTCTGGCCTAGATCTCGACTTTAAAATATTTAAAGAGCACTGTGGAATGCGGGCGAATGAACAATTCGGGCATTCAGACGAAAAGTCCATTTGAATAAAAAAAATGGAATGGTCTATTATGTGAAAATCTACGAATTTTTTCTACACCTATCCAAAGAGAAAATCTTTTTCGAAAATATAGATACTGCATAATTTGAAAGTTTCAATAAGAATATTTAAAGTATAGTTTGGCATTCGTTTGTATATTATTTAAAACTAATTCAAATGAAATGTTTATGAAAAACGTGTACAGATTAACGTGAAATAATTTAAAAATTTAATTCCAACGCCAGCAAAAATAATTCATTTGACCTATAAAACGCATCGAGCTTGCGTTAACTTGTAATCGAAAATCAATTATTTATAAACTTTACCAAGCCGTAAAAAGAATGAAAAATCTCTTTACATAATCAATAAGATTATAATCATATTTTTAAAATACTTATTTTTTTATCCAAACTTAAATACAGTTGAGAGATTATATATTCGTGCATGGGAGAGTAGGGAGTAACGGAGCACTTCAAAGTTTCTTAGCACAATGTATAATGATATTTATCGCTACTTAAATGACTTTTTTGTTGTTAACTATGTCAAGAACCTTTCTCTACATTGAATTTATCATAGTAGAGAAGAGAATAATAAGACATGCTCAATCGTGTAAAAAATGGTTACTTTGCAACCACTAAACGAATTTTAAATTTTGAAGAAAAAAAAACTAATGTAAGTTGAAAAAAATTATCTTACGCTTAGGAAAATAAAAATTAACTTGATTGTGTAATAAAGAGCAACAGTTAACGAAATTCTGAAAACTAATTCACGCCTCTACTATTATAATTAGCTCGAAATGTAACCTACTCGTAGGTAGCGCGATTCCTAAGATATACTTTAAATAATTGTATAAATACTCCATTATCGGATTATCCCCCGCAAGCTCCGTTATTTCTTACTTTTCCATAAGTATCCCTAAGTATTACGCATTCACTAATTCCTCATAATGTACTATAAACAATTACTTCATTCAGGCTTTACCCGTTAAAATTTAAAACAAATAATTAAAATTAACTAGTTTAAAATTAAAAAACAAAATACACACACACACATCCATACATCAAGATTTTGTCCAGGTCAATCTCATATCCATCAAGTAACTCCCATTTCTCTCTCTGTCATTGACAATCGCAGCAGGTGCAGAGCAAAGTCGTGTTCCCGAAATCGCCGAAGGTATCGCACGCGTGCCGCGGTCTAATTCTGCGGATACTCGTGCCGCAGAGGTCGCGCCCGAGGATCTCCGAGATTCAGAGCGACACCTGGCTCGCCGTCACCACAGCCACCGCCCAGACTTCGACCGACAATGCCCTCCTTGTAACGTATACCCAACAGCATTCGCCGATACCTATACATTGTTTTGAGGCTATTGAGGCTTCTATTGGCCGATATTGAAACGCGCGAGATGGCTTGCAGCGTCATTATTAAAGGGGGCAGGATTTTTTTTTGCTTTTTTGTTTTTTGGAAATGGGTTGGGCTCGAAGGGCTGGAATATTGAATGAGTTGGAATGTAGGACCTCAGTTGTGGAACTATATTTTTTTTACTATACGATTCATTTAAAATAAGAAGTTCATATTTTTATCTTCATATGGTTTATTTGTATTTTTAGACTTTCATTTTGCTACTAAAGTTTTAATGGTGAAATTTAAATAGATATTCATATTTCTGGTGATTTCTTTTATTAGTTCAAGAATTTTCAAGAAAGATCATGTTTTTTATAATACTAATAGAATCACGATGACATTCGATAAAATAGTCTATGTATTTTTCAACAATAATTTTTTTTTTTTTCTTCAATTTTACTATGATTTAAATAATTAATTATTAATCTTGGTGCGTTATTGTAGGGAGAATCGTCGAATGCTACTAAATCGATTCCGAAATTTGTACCACGAAAAATATCGGACAAAGCCAAGAAAACTCATAGTGAAGAACAAAAAAAAACTGATAAAACAGAATAATCAGTATTGAAAACAACTAATCTAAATTATCAGTAAATTTCAATAAATTATAATGAAAAAAAAAGAGAAAAAAATAAAACTAAATAAAAATTGGAATATTATAGGAGAAAAAGTCATAAATAAATACGCTTATATATTTAAAAAAATGTATTTTATTTATTTTTAACAACAATAACACTGACGCTATCTGGCACTTTAAGTATACATCTCTTTTACAAGATACAAAAATTGGTCTTGGGTATCATGCTTTATTACCATCGTACTATGTACACTATTTTTAATCCTGAAGAATCAAGAAATTAAATAATTGCCCAAGTTTATTTAAATTTTGTATAATTTAATAAAATATCAACAAGTCAATCAATTCCACGTTTATGTAAATAATAACATTACATTTCTTATGCAAAAAGGTCTATCTCAATTTACCAATATGCCAAGGCTATTCCAAAATTCCTCTTCACAAAAATTTATTACAAAATTCTCGATTTTGACACTTGATATAAGTGTTATATGAGTTAGTAAATACAATCCTATTAAATCCCCTTAGTCCCTTCTTATAAGATTCAATTATTTATTCCAATTATGTAGCCTTGTTAAAGTTTTTTATGATTGTACAATTTCATGGCCCATATATGAGCCATGCCAGCCTGCGCAGTGAAAATTCATGGGTCATATATGGGCCATGCCGGCGTGAAAGTGTTAATGATTGAATTTTATAAATGACCATTTAGAAATAGCCTTTTGCGTATTTGTAAAACTGAAATAGACATTTATGCATGAGAGATTTAAAATAGACTTTATGCATGGGAGACGACAAAGTACTTGATGACTATTCACCTACGTAAACTAATGTAATCTAATCAAGTCCTGATTCACGGTAGCATAAAAACCTTAGTTAAGTACTGCATAGGAAGCTGGGTAGTGTTTTTATGACTAAAGCTCTTAAAAATATATAACTATAAAAAAACGGTTTCGTTACAAATAAATAAACATAACATAAAATAGATTCATTAAATCTAATTAGCTAGTATACGTAGCATGTATAACTTATTTTCTAATCCTCACTAGAAAAAATAATTAAGAGCTGTATTTACAATATGTGCGGTTTTCTTTCTTTCCATACCCGTAAGTCGTTAACTTCTCTGTGGCTAAATGCAATGATTAGGAGCAGAACTTTGACGAGTTCTATAATGCCTGGAATAATTTTCTGTCTACATTTTCTATGCAATAGCATGAGGAGTTCACGATCGATATTTCGCAAACAAGAGTAATAATAAAGTGCCAAACATAAATAAACCAGATGATGTCATCTTATTGATGTCCTCCTCTTCCTCTAGAAAGAGAGTTGTTATTTTGTAAACCGAAATTAACAATTTTTTGTACCATTTTAATCATACATACCAGACGCTGCGTCAGTCTCCCAATCAAGGCTTCGTTCGATACCCTTCTTCCATTCTGAATAAAGTATATCTCTTTCTGAAAATTATTAATAATTTTAAATATAAACGATGTAATAATAGACAACAAAAAAAAACAGTATTTATAAATTTTTACCGTTTTCTGTAATCGACGGAGTAAAAGTATCACTTGGAACGTTAGTACCAACATTAATGTCCCACTTTTTTATACCTTCTGCGCAGCCAGCTGCAATCGCTACTCCAAGTGCTGTTATTTCACACATTACTGGTCTAACTGCAATAATAAAAAAAAATTTTTAAATGTTTTTAATTTAATGCCTGACACTAGACAATAAAAGACAATAAAGTTAATTGTTGCCAAAGTTCTTATCACGTGATACTTTGAAGGTTAAAAAGATCAAATGAAACATTAATTATCACATACGACTTAATTTGACTGAATCATTGGCAATAGCAAGACAATATAGATACAGCTATTGCTGGGCATCTGCCAGTTATTTTATTTTGTCTTTCTAAAGAAGTATTTATAAGTATAAATATTTCCTAAACTAAATCTAAACATAAATTAAACTAACCTACTGGAACACCACAAATATCAGCTTGCATCTGCATAAGTAAATTATTACTTGTCATGGCTCCATCAACTAATAATTTTGTTAAAGATATTCCTGTGTCTTCTTTCATAGCTTCAAGAATATCTCTTGTTTGAAAACAAACAGACTGTAACGCTGCTTTTACTATATGGCCATAATTAATATCTTCCGTAATTCCACAAATGACACTAAAATAAAAAGAGTATTAAAAAATTTTGTATTCTCTTACAATAAACTAACGTTTAAGTGCAAAAACTGAAAATACCTCCGTGCATCTTTTCGCCAGTAAGGAGCATAAAGCCCTGAAAAAGCAGGTACAAAAATGATTCTGTTGTCATTAGTTAGTTTTTCAGCAATGGATTCAGTTTCTTGTACATCTTCAATTACTTGCAAATTATCTTTTAACCATTTAACTATAGCCCCAGCCATAGCAATAGAACCTTCTAGTGCATATACAGGATCTGCTTTTGGTCCAAATTGATAGCCAACAGTTGTTAGTAATCCATGAGCTGAATCGACAATCTACACATAAAGAGTATTTTATAAAAAAATGTTTATTATTTTTAGTCCATTTTTAAAATTATGGATTTTAATTTTTACCTTTGTTCCTGTATTATATAAAAGAAAACATCCAGTTCCATAGGTACTTTTTGCCTGACCATGTTGGAAGCACATTTGTCCAACAAGAGCTGCTTGTTGATCTCCTAAACACTGAAAAAATTAAAAGAAAATGTTTAAAATTTCTTGATATTTGAATATTTTTATAACACAAATTAACACATTAATAGACAACTTGTCAGAAATAAATTTGATATTTCTATACACACATAAAGATATACTATTGTTTTTTAATAATATTTTTATGACAATCTATTCATATATTAATTTATGATAATTAAAAAAATTTTCATCTTACACCAGATATTGGAATTCCTTGCAAGACACCATCAACAATATTGCCATAAATTTCAGATGAACTACGAATCTGTGGCAGTATGTCTTCTGGGATTCCAAAAAATGACAATAAATATGGATCCCACTTTAAATTAACTATATTCATTAACATTGTTCTGGAAGCATTTGTTACATCTGTGCAGTGCACTCCACCTTTGGCTCCACCTGTTAGATTCTAAAAAGATATGTTTTAATGCATTTTTCTATTATTATACTCTTTATAAATGTTTTTACAATTATTCAACAAAAATTTTACCCATATAAGCCATGAATCAACAGTTCCAAACATACACCGATTATCTTTGATCGCTTCCTGTACATCATTGACATTATTCATAAGCCATTTTAATTTTAAAGCACTAAAATAAGGACTTATTGGTAAACCACACAGTGATTTCAGATAATCTTTGTTTTGATTACGAACTTTCTTTAAAAGTTCATCTATAATAGTAGTAGTTCGCATATCCATCCATACTACAATTTAAATATATTTCAATTAAATTCTTATAGGAAAATTATTATTAATAAGATATTAAAATTATTGATCAAGCATAAAATTACCAATAGCATTATATAAAGGTTTTCCAGTTTGAGTGTCCCAAACAATTGTTGTTTCTCTTTGATTTGTAATACCTACAGCCACAATATCAGCTGGATTAATTGCTAATTGTTTCAAGTTTTCTACTGTTTGATTCAAACATTCATAAACTGCATCAAGTATTTCCATCGGATCTTGCTCAACCCATCCTTCCTGAGGATAAGAGACTTTCAGCTCTTTTTGATGATATGTCAAAACCTCTGCAGTATTTGCTGCAAACACCTATATACAACAAACATTAAAACATTTTAATGCTTGAAAACATTTCCTTTTTTAATTACAAATGAAATCATTAAATCTGAATCAATAATAAACAAACTGTTGAAATCCAAGCAAGCTCTTGCTCATGTTTCAAAATCAGTTTATTTTAAAACACTCATGCAAACAATCAAAACTCTTTAGCATAAACAAATAAAACCACTGTTTCCTACTATTGAATTCTCCTTGTCTCGACTTATGTAACAAAATCCTAATCCTTCCTCACCCGCAACTTACATAATTTAAAAATTAATAATATTACATAAGCCCTAAAGTGTCAAGTTTGACACGTTACCCAAAACTAAAATCTCCAAAAAAAACACCCATTACCAAAAATCTAACGCTGCTCGTGCCCTCGTCGATCGCTCCGACAAGCGGGCCATATCTGTTAGCGCTGCCCGTCGTCTTTTCGAATACATTTTCAGTCATTTGCGCCGGAGCTTGGCCTCCTCCTTATATACAGCTGCGGCGCAGGGTGTTTTCCTGGCTCCTCTAACCGCTCCGCAAAAACAGAAACACGCAGCTCACTACACTCCCGCAGAGCAGCAGATACACTAAACGAGGAAGCACATAGCCAGGAAAAACAATTGGTCACACGACGGGTGAACTTTGCTCCCACTTGTTGTGCGTGACTCTTTTTTTTTCGGGGACGCACAAAATACTTGTGTTATCGATGCGCGGGAGTTATTTATCTTGACGTCTATGCGCGCTCCCCGAAAAGTAATGACGAAAGCTAGGCGATATCCATGCGCGCCTGAGGCCTTTTAGACCTAACCTGATCTTACGTGTGTGCCGCGCGAGAGAGGATTGATAAGGGAAGGTTTTCTTTATCGACAGATGGGTAGCTTAGTGGTTTCTTTATCGGTAGATGATAGAAGTAATGTGCATGAATGGGCGCCAAATTTCTTCTGTTTTAAAAATTGTTACCTTTTTTTTACGTTTTATTTTAACAAATACATTTGTACTATAAATATAAAAATAAGAAATTACAAGAATAACAGAAGAATCAATAACACCAACTTTAAACAATTGAAAAACACAACAAACACAATCTATTTCATAATTTTTACAATATTTATTAAATATCTAATCTTTTGATCCGTAACACTCAACAACCGCAAAAGAATCGAAAAACCCAAGCCAGACGCATAAATCAATCGATCTATTTTCGCCCACAAGACATCAACGCACAGCAACCCCGCAAATTCCCGAAATTCTCCTTTTTTTACTTCCCCTCCGCATCTCCCAAGCACTCAACAAAAAACGATCCACACACACACACACATCGTCAAACCTCGTAAAGCGACATAGCCCCGCAGACATCAGCGACGCACTCGTCAGGCGCAGGAGGGGGGGGGGGGTAGAAATCGAAGGAGTAGAATGTAGAATGCCGCGGCAAGAGCTGAGTGCAGCGCGCGTGCGGCGGAACGCACTGGCTCTGTAATATACACGACTATACGACAACGCTGTGAGAAGAGAAACGTGAATGGCGTCTCGCTGCCTTGCCAATCGTCCAGACCTTCGACACGAAAAGTCCAAGTCAGTGCTGGCAACTTTTCTATCTCTCTCTATTATATTTATATTTCCAATTGTCTTTTCTGCTCGGGCGACACTCGCCTCCTGGACCTCAGTGGGACATTGTTAAAGCGATGGGGAACTGAAAGTCGCGAGCTCGAGGACGTTGCTCGAGGTGGCGACGGCGGACGCGGCCGTCGCTGTATATAACGCAACGGTCATATACATATATGTAGTGATGTGTGTGTACGCAGACTTTTGGTCTATCGCGCGCGGTTGAGTGCACCTTTTGCGCGGGCTACTTCGAAAGTCCGCTCCGAGGATGAGCTGGCTACGAGAGACGTGGGGAACGGGCACGTGGCTTACGTAATTATCGGGCGTTCCTTGCGGCGGCTGGCTCGGAACATAACCTAGATAACGGGATGCGTGCACAGTAACTGAGTGTATGTTGGCTCAGTGCTCACTTGTTGGATTTTCGGAGGTTGTTTTTGGAGCGCGCGCGAGCCGGGTTGTTGAGGGACGGGATGCGTTTGCTGGAGGCGGGTTTGTCGTTTGAGGCTTTTGGGAGGCAGAGCTGAGGGGCTGGAGACGTAATTTTTTTAAGCATTTTTTTGGGGTTTGGCTGTGGAGCTTTAGAGAAGATTTTGAGTTTATTTTTTGCCGTTTTTTCTTTATTGCTTGCGTCTTTTTTACTTAAAAATTATTTGTAGTTTCTTGTTAAAGCGCAGTTGTAAAGAATACAATATGTTTTAAAATGCTATATTTAATTAATGTAAATTTTTTCTTAAGCTTGTCTTTCTCATTTATATTTTTTTCTAGCATTGATAACTTATCAGTAATTAAACATTACTTAATTGTACTTTTAGAGCCCATAAAGACAGCTAAAATGACGGCAGATTCAGATAAAGACAGTACACATTGCTTACTTTGTAATAACAAAGTAGGAGTGTCAGTAAGGAACTCCATAAGCATTTTCGGAGATACTGCAGTAACAAACTCAGAGAAACCTATAATTGATGTAATTTGTTCCACTTTGCAAACGTCTATCAAGAAACAAAATGCACATTCATCAATAATTTGTAAAAAGTGTTACAAACTTGTTAATGAAGTATAATTTAATTTATTAAAGCATAATGATTTATCTACTTATCTTGTACTGAAAGAATTAATATTTTTCTACATTCTAGGCTGATGAATTAGAAATTAAATTAGAAGAAATTAAAAAAGAAATATGTAATTTGTACGTTAAAACTACAACAAAACTATCCGAAAGAAATGTAAATGGAGATGAATATAATGATCATGATTATATTGATAATTCAGAAAATGTAGAGTTTGTAATCTTAGCTAAGAATACAGGAAAAGCTAAAGAAACTAAAAGTAAAACAAAAAAAGTCACTATTTCTGAAGCACCTGTTGTAATTCAAGTAAGTTACTTAAAAAAATAAGTAAAAGTTAAAGAATATTAAAATAAAACTAATTTATACTTTTCTTCATTCAAGCCTGAAGAAATAGCTATAAGTCAAATTAAAACAGATGAAGATATAATAGATGATATCTCTGAAGAACATGAAATTCAGGATGATCATATTGATAATGATAGTATTCATGATTCTGAAGAAATAAATGTACCTAAAAGTGAAGTCGAAGAAATAATTATAGAAAAGAGAAATACAAAAAAACAAAAAGGAAAAAGTGAATTTCCAGATGAGGTAAAACTTATTTTAGTGTTACTACGAAGAAAATATAAATTAACATTTGTATAATGAAATAATAACAATATATTTTATTCATGTAATATTCTTATTTTTAGCTAATTGTGAAAGATGGTACCAATTACATATGTGTTCTCTGCCCAGAAGAGAACAGGGAAAGTAAAGATGCCAAAGGTATAATTGCTCACCTAAAAGATGAACACGATGCACGTGTATACATCTGCGATATTTGTGGTGATTATTTTAAAAAAAGAACTGAACTATCTCATCACTTGGATGATCACGTAGCAAAAGAGGAAGGCGATTTTCAGTGTGAAGTTTGTAATAGGATATTCAATAATTTACGTCTATTCCGTATTCATAAACGTATTCATTATCCTCAAGTAAAATCTTGGTCATGTGAGTCTTGTGGTAAACGCTACAGTTCAAAGAATTTGCTTGAAGAACACACTAATACCCATACTGGAAATAGACCATACATTTGTGAAGTGTGCGGTAAAGATTTTGCATCAAAGTATACTCATCGAGCACATGCTAAAACTCATGAAGTTCGGCCTAGGCCTTTCGAGTGTACTCAGTGCAACAAAACTTTTCTTAGTCAACAAAATTTAACACAGCACATAAAAACACATAATGGAGTTAAAGAACATGTGTGTCATCAATGCGGTAAATATCAGAATTGCATAATTAAGTTAGCAGAAAAAATTTATTAATTCTCTGTTTTTTTCATTAGGAAAAGCATTTGGTTCTGCCCATAATTTAGAAGTTCATAATATTGTCCATACTGGATACAAACCATATATTTGTCGAGTTTGTGGTAAAGCTTTTGCTCGTAAGGCTGAGATTCGAGACCACGAAAGAACACATACAGGCGAGAAACCTTATCAATGTGAATTTTGTGGAGCTACATTCAGGTTAGTAATAATCTTTAAAGTTAAATATATTTGTAGTTGTTCATCCTCATATCTTTTACATTCATTGAAATGTACTAATTAATTATTAATTATTGCAGTCAAAGATCAAACTTACAATCACATAAACGTGCAACTCATTATAATGATAAAAGATACAAGTGTGATGATTGTGGCAAAGGTTTTAAAAGAAGAAGATTGTTAGATTATCATATTAAAGCAGCTCATACCGGAGAGCGTCCTTACAAGTGCGAAACATGTACAGCAACATTTGTTTATCCAGAACATTTTAAGAAGCACATGCGAATACACACAGGCGAAAAACCTTATTTATGCGAGGTAATTAACTTGATGACGAATTCTAAAAATTTTTGTAATATACGTTCAAACTAATAATTTTTATTATTATAGGTTTGTGGTAAAGCTTTTAATAGTAGAGATAATCGTAATGCGCATAGATTTATTCACAGTGATAAGAAGCCTTATGAATGTTTAGTTTGTGGAATGGGATTTATGCGTAAACCTCTACTTTACGCCCATATGCAAACACAGGTAATTTTTTAAACAATTTTTTTTTTTTTTTTTTTTGTTAGATATCTTAATAAATTAGTTATTTCATTTTAGGGCCACTTAAATGATACCATTGTAGTTAATCAACCAAGACTAACTACTGAAGAAGATGTCATTATTCAAGATCCTTCCTCACGAGTTCATTTAGTTATGGAAGGTGCAGAAGAAGTAAGTTTATTTTTGTTTTTTACAATTTTATATATTTTCAAATAAATAAAGTAATATATCTAAAAAAGATTTTTCATGCAAAACAGTAACAAAAAATAGAAAAAATTATCATTTTTCATTTTGTAGAAGCATTAAATATAAATAAATATAAATTATTTTCGTATTCTAGTTAAAAATTTTAATCTATTATATGTAATATGAAAAGTATTATGTTTACCTTAAATTAATTAATCTATTTTCTAATAACGTATTTTTATTATTTTTCAGTTAAATGAAAATACCCAGCTTATTGTTACAGAACTTAAAGATCATGTAATAATTCAAGATGGAGAACAGCAAAACGTTATTAGTCTTACAGATGATCATTTAAGTACTGAAGAAGTTGATCAACTGCAGGTTTGTAAAAATATTTTGTTATCTATTAAATAAGTAATTATTTAAGTTTATTGTCATTTCCAATTAGATAATAAGTTTTAATTTTAATGAGGTTTGTTTTTAATTTAATGAAAAAAAATGAAATATTTAAAATTATTTTGGCAAATAGAAAGTTAAATTAACTCTGTTAAGCATTAATAACGATAAAAAATAACATAGCACCTATTTGCAATTTTACATAATATATATTTAAATATATTTTTATGAAAACAAAATATTGAAAAAATTTTAGATGTCTTTCGAAGAATCCGAAGTTATGGAATGTAAAACAGAAGAAGCCGAAAGCTTCGAAGAAGTTTACGGCTACCAGGACGAAGACGGTAACACTATTGTCCTGCCTTCAGGCACCGACATTAAAGAAATCATTGGGGAAGGAAATAAAACAATGCGATTGGTGCAAATTCGCTTGCCGGCGGGTACCGATGTCAGTGGTCGAAGTTGGTTGAGCTTAGTACAAAACTAGTGTAAAGTGACTGTTGCACGTTTTGTTTTATAATGTCAAAACAATTTTTAATCTTACCTGCTAAAAATTTAGCAAAGCAAAATATTTTTGATCAGTAATTACTACGTTAATTGTTTTAAATGGGGACAAAGAGGGTGAATCAGCGTCGAAATGACAGAGTTTCGATTTTAATTTTGTATGAAATATTAAGTATGTATTAAAAACTTTGAAGACGTAAAATATATAATTGAATTTTCCAGAAATTTCCTCTTCTCGACTTTTGATTTCCCCTCGCGGCAATTAAGGCTCTGCGATCATCTTTCTAGCATTCAGCTCAGACGCCTTTTGTCTCGAAGAGTTTTACGTCTTTCGAAGATGATTTTTCGCTCCTTTATCCTTCCACACTCAGTCGTCACTAGAGAGAAAGAAGAAATCCAAGAAAACGACGCCTGCTACTCGCGCACCAGCACAGAGGGAAGGACGATTAAAAGGCGATTTCGGCATTCAGCTGCGCGCTCGCGTCTCTCTGCGAATAAAGCCACCGCACCGTATGGAAATTCTCTCTACGAATATTACTCACGCTCAATTAAACTTTTAGAGCCAACGAACGCTTTCTCGCGTAACAATTAATCGTCGAATGGAGAGATATAGGCTCTTTGCTTCTCGTTCTCTCTCTCTCCCTCTCTCTCTCTCTCTCTCTCTCTTCTCTTCGATTTCCCGTCATTTATCAGGCTCGTGCGCAGCATTGTTCCGGAAATCCTCGACGCGCTCTTTCCGCAGCATTGTTCCGGAAATCCTCGACGCGCTCTTTCAAAATGACGGGCAGCCTTTCCTCGCGACGACGGCGAGAATTTCCCGCTCACGACCCACAGAAAAAGAAAATAATTAAGCTTCACCTAGGAGTCCCTCTCCTAAAAGACAAAGGAATTTTTAAAGAGAGGAACCCTTTGACGAAATGCGTGAATAAACTGCAGATCTTTGAGATGGAGTTGATTTAAGGCCGTTTTACGTTCCGTTAAAAGTAATTTTTTGATTACAAGATATAATGACAATTTTTTTTACATAATTTAGCGGGATTCATTTGTGCGGGGGTTAATTATATTAATAAGTTAATAAGTTTTATACAAGTCGTATAAAAAAATGTGTTCGATACTCGGGAAAGAAAGTGATTCAATTTTTTTAGACATTAAATATGCAAAAATCAATATATGCAAAATGGTGTGCAGACTTTTTACCCTTTTGGGGTTGCAGTACTTACTTTCAGGTAATAATATGCTGGCAAAAAAGGTCCACTGCCATTGATACACGATATACTATTATTAATTTCATTTATTACAAAATAGCATTTTTGAATATGGAATTTATATATCTATAAACATAAATAAACAAAATAATAATTTGCATTTAGTTTGCCAAAACGCTGCAAAATTAAAAAATAATTCGAAACAATATATACAAATTACGAAATTAATTTATTAATAATTTCTTACCTTTGGTAATCAAAAGTTTTTTCATATTAAAATAGAATTAATTAATATGTGCTAATTTAGGATATTTGTAATTTTGTGCCATTCGAAATAACAGTTTATTAATTTACCTTCTCATTAATATGTTCTCTTTGAAACTTAGTAAATTTATTTGAGAATGAAAATTTAATGAAATATGAAACTTGTTACATTTATTATTTGAATTAAAATAGGATATT
>JAPYZA010001404.1:11299-36687 GCA_030522685.1 Eupelmus azureus | reverse complement strand
TACAATATTGAAAGAATATTAACACAATATTCTTACAATATTGAAAGAATAGTAACACAATATTGTTACAATGTTGCTATAATATTGCTACAATATTAATACGATAGTATTTTGTATATTACCTGTGAAATATTGCTAAAACATTAGCTAAAACATTAGGAAGCAGTATATTTAAAGCATAAAATGTATAACAAAAAATTATTATCCTGCAAAAAAATTCTCCAAGTTTTCTAGTTTCAAAATATCTTCAAGATGAGCATTGTCTCGCCCCGAAACTTTGTACGCGGTAGATTGCGAGATGGGGAAGAAAGTCGGAGATAGCGTAGCTAGATTTCTACTTACCCAATGAGGAGCGAGGGTGATGGAGGAAGTTGGCGGATGATATGTGGCCAAGGATCTCATTGCCACAAGGCGCTTTAAGGTAGTCCTTGAAATGGCGATAAACGATGACAAGCTTTGTTGCGGAAATAATCTTTTTATACGTACCGATTTCCAATTAATGATTAGTCAGTTATGACTATAAATTAGCATTTATTGGGACTCAAGTTTTTAACTGAAGATTTATTCTCATCTTTAGAAAGGACTACCTTAATAAAGGAAAATGAAAAAGGAATCAGTGATGAATAAAATGAGATAAATCAATTATGATAATGACTGTATTATACATTATGAGTTAAAGGAAGATGAATTTTTATAATACATTCTTATGCAAACAAGCCTTTTATTATTTTAATTGATCATTACGAAAGCAATGATAGTAATATTATTTTAGAAGATTTTAAAATTATTTTTAAAATTGTCGTTATAAATTTCTCTTATAATCGAGCTACAGCTTGCTTTTTATCTTTGTCATTATCATAACTAACTTTCAGATTCTTTAACAAATGGAATAAATTAAATATGGGAATAAAATCAAAATAAAACAAAAATAAGGAGTTAATCGAGTTCACTCAATTATTATTCACGATTATTTTTTATGCATGAAGATATTTTATTTTATTTAGCTATTTAATAATGTTGTATAACTTAATAGATAAAGTATATGTCATTATAATTATGTGTGTAGCGCATTATTTATAGCTGATATTTGAGGTGCAATCAAAGTAATGCATTCTGCATCAGCAAATTTATTGAGAAATGTGTATTACATTTTAAAAAAAATTAGAGTATATACTTTATTAATTTTAAGAAGGAAGCACATGCTCAAATTCTTTGTAGAGATAAGATAGTAATATATAGTCATTTTAAACAGTCCTTTTTATTTTTATATTTATAAGACACTTTTTTATATTAAATCTATATTACATGATCACTTAATTATTTTACAAAAGCCGTACACTTGTCGCAATGATATATCAGTCTACACAGCAAGAGAAAAAAAATCTGTGGTCAAAAGAGCTCGTGAATAATTATTGCGTGCGCGCTGCGCGATTGTACAGTAGGCATCGTTCTCCTTTACCACTTTTACTTTATAAATGTATAAATACACTAATCTACAGCAGAGAATCAGGCAGTGTTAGCATTTTTTAGAATCTTTTATGATCGATTCTTTTTAAAGGCCTTTAAATTTTCTTTTATACTTTTTAGAAATAAAAAGAATTGACAGAAGAACGTGGTAAAAATAGAGAAAAAGAGAAAGACAGCGTGTACGTGGAGGAAAAATAATATGAAAATTCAGTAGGAGCTAATAAAGGGAGAGAAAAAAATAAAGAAAAGGTGAGAATGGGAAAAGAGTTCGCGCAAGCGAGAAATCAGGTGATACAGGTGTCTTTTAGATTGGAGCACGAAAAATAGCAGAAAGAAAATAAAAAAAACGAAATAAAAAGATCGAAAAACGATACGGTGAAGAGATACCAGGGAAGGGATTTGAAAAATGTATGAAGAGTGACAGGCTGGAACTGAAAGAAGAGATAGAGAGTGAGAAAGCGAGGGAGACTCGCCTTAGATCGGACAGCCTGTAAAGCACTGGACAATAGCCCTTTAAAACCCTTCACAATAGAAGACGGAACTCAAGGTTCCAGAAATTCAAAGTCCAATTTGAAGTTCGATTT
This sequence comes from Eupelmus azureus, assembly GCA_030522685.1. Classification (NCBI taxonomy): domain Eukaryota; kingdom Metazoa; phylum Arthropoda; class Insecta; order Hymenoptera; family Eupelmidae; genus Eupelmus; species Eupelmus azureus. Next base: position 34,636 of record JAPYZA010001404.1, on the reverse strand, counting down.
AAAGAAAATAACTTGTCCGTCGATCCAATCATCTTACATTGAACAGTAAAATTTAGTGCAATAAATAAATCAGAAGTACTGAGCGTTTCAAACCACTGTTCTAATATTAGATCAAGTTATTAGATCAAGTTTATTAGAGGAATAATTTTTCTAGTATTCATATGAAAATGTTACAAATTTTTTTTCTTATAACAGCTTAATTAAGTTGATGCTATAATATAAGCAGCCAATCAAGATTAAGTTAGTTATCCTAAATAAAGTTTGTACAATTTAACTTTATATAAATATAAATTAAAACATCATGAAAAATAAATTGGTCAGAACAGAATAAAATGTTCGTGATCAAAGTAAATTAGCTGCCCAGGCTCACGCGAATCTCCCCGCATTTATTAATAGTCTGAAAAAATTGAAAAATGAAAAGATAAAATGATGTTCATCACACAATCGGTACCTATAAGCGGCACCGCTTCGGATGTTCGAGTCAACACGTGGGCCACCAGCAGCGAAAACACCGTCTGAGACAACAGGATCGTCACACCTGCAACATCATATACACACGCACACCCATCGTACGGTAATAAGAAATTGTTTTTGCTAGCTGTTATTGATTTACGTCGTCTTGTTTTTTCTTTTCACTTGTAGAAGAAAATCAGATTAATAAAAGGAAAGAATAGGCGATAGTATTGAAACAGCCGCTGTTTTCCTTAGTTGCTATAGCTTGCACAGCTCGAAAAAATCCCTTTACTTAAACCTTTAGTATTAAAATTTAATTCTTTAAAAGACATGATATCTTCATCAATAAAAATGTACAAGGGAGTTTTTCGTATGGAGCCGTCAGAGTTGAAGGATAAAGAAAATGGCGAAGGGACAGAAAAAGTATATGGGGCAAACACTATTTGTACTGCATGTACAATTCCATTTTTAGTATTCCTTACTGCTTTGTATCGTTTACAGATATTTTCACTTTGACGTTATCACATACTTATCATTCCTTTTGAATCACGTCTTTTCCGAATAAGTAGAAATTTATATAATATTGGTTTTATCGATACGTTATAAAATATTATTTCTGCAGCAATACTTACAGTTATTTATGTATTTTTGCAATGAGGCAAGCGATTCTTTTATAAAAGCATTTAATTCCATAAAGCTTTACACAAAATCTTCTATAGACATTAATTTTTCAATCTATTTCAAGGTAATATAAGGCATCCGAACAAATCTTCGAGAAAAATTAATTTATAGAAAATCATTTTTAATAAATAATTTTATGGCTATGTGTTTATTGCTTCGTAATAATTTATAAAATCATAATTCAAAACCGTTTATTTTCCCAGACCTAACATTGTAACCTAACAAATAAAAGAGTAATTAAATGTAAACATTCTTCGACAAAATGCAATTTTTTACCTTAACAAAGAATATACTTCATTTTTAAATGATCAGAACTTGTTTCAAATAGTTTTAATAAACTTTATATAAGTTTTTAATTAAGATTAACAAAGAAGTAATTGTAATTTTCGAGACAAGTGTGTTAAAGTTGATTCTCGCACAAGGGGCTGTTTACCGCCCGAGTTCGAGTGTCGAACAATATTTTTTTATTCAATATGCGTAAAATAGCATTTCACGCATTTTGTAAAGTGTTTTAATGTTATTTTACTCACGGATGAGTCAAACTGTCCTTTACGAAGCCTCGATCTGATATGTCATCAAATGTTTGAAAGAAAATTTCTTTATGTAAAAGATTAACATAAAGCAAAAAGATCCACTTACAATTTATTTAGTTAAATGCGATTTTTCAAAATATATTTTCAAAAATTACTGTAATGTCACTAATGTTTTAGGTAAGTGATCTACGAAAGAGTGATAATATTAACAGTAGTAGAACTTTTAATATTCATTGTTGATAATCAATTTTGTATACTAAATATTAATTAAGAATTAATTTGTATACGTATAACGACACTGAGAGAAGTGCTTCAAAAATTGTTTAAATAACAGAATCGGCCGCAAAAGCCAATACGATGTCCTGTGCAGTTTCGATGACACGCTACATATCGATCTGCCATATCATACTCGCCAGAACAAAGCTAACCAGCCAGTCTACTCCGGAGAAGGAACTTGTCGGGTAGTCATAAGCTGTCACATTGTTTAGTTCACGTGTGTGGGGGTGGAGGATTTATGAGAGAGAGAGAGAGAGAGAGAGAGAGAGAGAGAGAGAGAGAGAGAGAGAGAGAGAGAGAGAGAGAGCGTGTTACATGGAAAGAGAAAGACAGATGGGCCATCGCTTCTTCTCTTTTTGTCGAGCTTGCAATAAAAATCGTGCAAAGAACATCGACGAGGCTCCGGGGGCACGTGCACAGTACACCAGATGCTGCTGTGACCCTGTTTTATGGTTGATTTTACGGGACTTCACGAGGGATTTGAATAGCGCGACTTGATGTATATTCAGCACAACCGAAAAGACATGGGGAAAATGCAGGACTTTCTTTATGCATTTGGTGTATTCCGGAATTACAGTTTCAAAATGTTTCTTTTTTTTATTGTCAGTTGATAGTTGAATATTGTCAAGATTTAAAAATATTCGTCACCATTATTGATAATAATGTTTTAAATAATATCTATTGTAAATAATCTTATGATTTTAAAGAAATGGGTAACTCGTATTAATTCTTTATCTTTTTAACGTTAACTCAAAAATGAAAATCAAGGTATATAGAACTAACAGATAATCAATGTATCAGGAATGTGGAGAACGCCATACTAGAGTCCGTAAAACGAACTTGTAAGCACACTTGAAATAGCAAACCTCTTAAAAAGAGAGCCAGAAATAGAGAGGAAAGGGCAATTTACGTGAGTTATTTCCTGCCGGTGATCACTAGATTCGTACTGTAACCTATGGCTTAGTCCGAAATGCCGAGCCATCACACTTTCCAATTGCTTTCAAATTAAACTTGATTGAGGTACAAAGATGGATTTTGTTTCTTCTCTTTCATTCTCTATGCGACAAGGATAGCCGCCCGGGACTCTAAAATTTTGGAACGAGACTCACGTGACCCGTCACGAAAAAAGTAAACAAGATTATAGAAGCAAACTCGGCTGTGCGCGCCTGCTGTCCATGGGGAAATTCGAGATAAACGCCCAAGCAAAGTTGGTACCAGACGCGGTACACGTACTCTAGTCTAAGTGCACTTGCTGGACCTATTAATGTCTGAGCTAACATCGATAAATCTGATTTTTTTCTTCATTTTAATTTATTTTTTATATTTACTTTGATAGACTTTTTAATAGCAAGAATCGTAAAATGAATCCAATTTTATTATCAGAAACTTATTATAGTAGTAATTCACATACTTAAAGTTTTGATACTCTTCAAGAAAAAGAAAAAGAAGACAAGAAATGAAGCTTATTATATTTTTAAATTCTAATGAAGACAAAATCGCTATGAATTATATCCAGTTTCTGGCAGAATAAACTGAATATGAACTATATTAAAACTTTTTAGACCTATTTTTATTAACGAAAATAAATTAAGAGAGAGAATGAAATAAAAAAAGGAAATAAAAGTCCGAGATTAGCCAATTGTTTCCGGCGAATTATTAAGAACAATGAGAGTTGAGAGAGAGAGAGAGAGAGAGAGAGAGAGAGAGAGAGAGAGAGAGGAGGAGGAGGAGGAGAAAAGGTAAATAGATAAGTTTGAAACGGTACTTTGCAGCTATTACAATCACCGTTTACGCAAGCTGTGTAAAGTTAAAAACAAAAAAATAAAGAAATCGGGCAGTTTGAGTTAAGTTTATTTATGATTAATTGAAGTAAAGCCAGTACGGATTAAAATTTACTTTTTTGCAAACCATTATTAACAAGCTGGTTTAATCGATATTTGTCTTCTGAGAATGTTTAAGATAATTGTTGATATGATGAAAATAAAAAGTCTTATTCACTATTGTAATTTTTATTTTGCAAACAATTGTGTAGTAAATTATTGAGTAAATTACTTTGGCAGACTGTAACCGTGGGCTATGTGCAAACATTTAGAATGTTAACAATTTTCTTTGACCGAGGACATTTGCAACTTAATTAGCACTTTGTACTCTGAGGTGAATCCATAATTCTGTTTGTGGATTAAAACCCTTAAAGAAATGCAAAGCTTGTTGACTCTCTCTCTCTCTCTCTATTTCTTATTCTTGCTTTATCTCCCTCTGACCTTTTTTTGTTATAGAGAAAACCACGAACGACTAAATCTCAATGAGCGTTTGAAGCGACCTCGTTTTTTCTTCCCGCTCAAGTAATTCTCGAAAACGTTCACGGACAGGTGAGGGATCCATTCTGGCATCGTACCGAACTTTTTTCTTTTTTCTCCGGACGAATAGGCCATTTCGCAGCAATTTGTCGTGGATTGAAAATTGGCAGTAGAGTTCGTAGCCGAGAGTGCTTTTCTTGTTTCAAAATATTTGGTATTGAAAAAGAAAAAATTTAGTTATAACTTTTATTGGCGTTGTGAATGCCGACATTTCGAATTTCTTTGTACCTCAAACTAAATTCAAAGATTCATATGTAGAACAGCACATGAATTTCTAATACTAAAAATATTGTTGTTCGAAGATTAGCAAATCATCTAATATTGTCGACACAAAAATTTCAAAATAAAATATATATTTGTATCGCTACATCCGTGAAAATTCGATAATCCCTACATTTTGATCAGCGTCGGAACTATTTTCTCGCCCTAGTAAATTCACAGCTATTAAATTTCGACCCTGTTGCTTGGCGCATGCTAAAGTTGCCAAGAAATCCCACCTGAGATGTATACACCCACATTTACCGGCAATGAGCCCGATCCACTAAAAAGTGGCCAATGCACCTTCCATGCCACCGATACCTGACCGTGTATTCCATATTTAAATGCCTCCACGGCTCATACATAAGCGGCACGACCACGTGTAGGTGCGCGCGCTCACCGGCTTCCGAGCTTCAGATCGATGTTTATTTTTTCATCGTCGGACCTGCGAGTTCACTGGCAGCGAAGAGGAGGAGACAGAGTGAGAGAAAGAAGGTGGGGGAGGAAAGTCTCAGTAGCAACAGCGGCTCTATATAGTCCGTTCCATATCGATTAAAATTCAATGCATGCAGCGACGTGCCGCTGCGTGTCGCTTTAAAGCCGGCGCCTCTTATCCCTCGCCGAATCCACGTAGCGCGCGCTGCACGTTCTTTGAAATCGACTTTCCGAGCATGTGCGGCCATAAACACTGGGCTTGTTCGTTCCCTACCATTCATCTGCCTTTTCCCGCGCGGGCGTGCTCCATTTCGCGATTTGTTCGGCTCGGAAACAAGAGTAAACAGGCTCGTAAAGCCGAGCGGGAGTTAGAGAGATAAGAGATAGAGAGAAAGCCAGAGGAGGATCCGTAACATATGGATTACACAATAAACACCCGGCGATTCCGGAGCAAGCTCGTTCGGGCTCGATGAATTTTATAAGCCGCTTTGCTGCAGCTAGCCTGCGTTGGACAAGCTCTCTTCCTATCTCTCTCTCTCTCTCTCTCTCCTGCTCTCGGTCTCTCTCTCTTTCTCCCTGAACCAACCGGTAGTGGCAATTAACCGGACACTAGAGCGCTTGCGCGGGTCCGCTGAAATTTTGCAATTTAGATTATGGCGCCCAAGCCCGACCCGGCCAGCCGCTCATTTGCATACATTCGCCGCTCAAATAGAGGCGTCCATTGTATTAAGCGTAATGTGAGCTGGATAATACGATTCGCCGAGGTCGGCGTTATCGTTTTCTCGCCCTCTATCGCCCGCTCGCCACTTGTTCGTCGCCGTTTATCGGCCGGCGTCCTGTCCAGGATCTGTAAAGTGAAATTTTCCACGCGATCTGTAGCTCGGGATTTTGCCGGACGCGAACGAGTGTTTTCGAGATCGATTTTGCGCGACGATAATTGGATGAGGATTACTGCTTGCTAGCTTTTGCTCTCTCTCTCTCTCTCTCTCTCTCACTCTCTTCGTTTCGTGACAAATCGACGTTACGCGAATTGCCAGGATCGGGGTGAAAGCTTGTTGCGCCCAACAGAAGAGAGAGAAAGAGAGAGAAAGAAAATTTCCTCCCTCATCCTACTCTGGACCGATGCCAAGCTCTAACTGAAAGTCATCTTTGACGCACGTGTGCGCGCTGTGCACACCCGACAACCTGTTTCCCGATCCTTTCGTTTCTGCTATTTGTCTTTGCTTTTTTCTAGGCGCTCGAATTTCCGTGTTATTTATCGCCTTGCCTGGAAGTCAATGTGAATGATTTGAGGTGTAGCAGAGCTTGGCGTACCAATGGAACGCGTCCGATGGCTTGACAGTCAATTGACCCTGCTTAATACAACGAATATGACGAATATGACGCACATTAACATTATCTGAGTCGAACAAACAAATATAGTAGAAAAACAATTAAAAATAAATACACGACGACAACCATCTAAAGTAATATCACAGATAGTTAGTCAATATACTTATGCATATATATTTAAACAACAACTACGCGATGATATCGATTTATTGAAATATAACTCACAAATTCAGTGAGTTGTATACGTAAGGACAGTGGATGGGTTCGCAGGCAATTAACATAATATTACTAATCAAAATATAGTACTGATAATAATAATAATAATCCTGATATTACAAACACGCAGGCACGCTTTTTCAACAGAATTTATAGAAATAAATAGGTACCAAGGTCAGAAAGACTTGCAATGTACGAATTTTGGAACAATATCAAATGAAGGCACTTCGATGGTATACAGACAGAGGACAATTTAAAAAAATATTAATACATAGACATGTACAGTGATAAATTTAATGCTTGATTTGAGCTAACTTCTAATTATTTAGACGGTCTTTTACTCGCGGTTTGAAGTTACGTTTAGACTTATATTTATTGTTGTTAAGGGTACTACAAAGGCATTCCTTTGATCAATTAAATGACGTTTGAGGGATTAAAAGTAAAGACCTTCCAAATGATCAGTTGCTGCCCATAGACTTTCAAGGGAGAATCGTCAGAGAAGTAGTTAGAGTTTGAAAGTAAATTAAGGAGAATTTGTAGGTCGGTGCATTGAAACTCATTGCAGTTCTGTCTCAAAGCAAGGAATGTTTCTGCGTGAGTACTATTGGATGATTAAACGTGAGTGAGTCAAGTTTTAAAGTGTGTTGGAATTCGTTTTTGTGAAATACGCTTTGAATGACGCGCCGCGTAACGAATGGAGTTGTGATGGATTTGTGAAGTAAATTAATCCAGTTAATTTATGTCTTTTCATTTAAAGTACGTTGTAAGCACTGTAAAATAATATTGATATTTAATTGTTTTTTTTCTACAAGTGGCAATAAAGTAAGTAATATTTGACTGTCACAAACTGGATCAACTAAAAAAAAAATATTTGAAATTCTTCACATTTAATTAGTCATATTACCCTTTGTCTTTTATGTACAATATGAGCTAATACTAATTGATGAAATTTATGTACTATTTTCCCGTGTACTGTATTTGCGAAATCTAGTGGTATGCTATAACTTGCAATTTAAACATTGACGGCACTATTGAACAGCTCCATCGCTAGGCTTTTGGCATTATTTATCACTTACCTTAACAAAATATTTCGAATAATCTCTTTGATGATTTTTGGATTCTATAATCTTATATCAACTTCATTCAGAACTGATTATTAATGTTTATAATTATCTGACGAAAAGTTTGCAAAGTTAGTTTTTTAATGCTATATGATTTTGCAAATCACTCAAGACTGTTTTTTATGAAAATCTACTATTCAATGATTATATAATACTATGGAATTATTATATTCTTAATTACGTCGACCTCCGAATGACCTCCGAAATTTCTAGATAAAAATTTCACGTGACGACTTGATTTCTTAATATCGCAAACAAAATCGCACAAAATGCATTGGTATATGCTAATTACGAAAACAAATAAAAAGGAAAGCTAAAACAAGATAAATTCGCAAAGCATTCTTTCGCTAACTTGTTTTTGCTACACGAGTGCGCTTAACCACGAATGTTTTTTCTGCACCTACAAGCTGTTACTACCCTGCTATTTCGTTCGCACAGCCTTTACCCTTGACTCGCGTGCGGAAATTAACATCACGTGTTAAACCCCTCAATTCCCTAGGCGTAAGTCAAGCTAAAAATGCAAAAAGCGTTCCACAACTTGATGAAGGCCCACTTTATTTTCTTAATTATTATTTTATTAGTTTGAAATAACTAAATTACAGTGTGTGTACATGTGCATATACGCATGCATGTATTTGGATGTTTGTGTTTGTGTATAGGTATGTGTACGTATGTTTGATTGTACGTACTCAATTTCTGTGAATACAATTTTGTATTTTATAATATGTATTTGTTTTTTACGTACAAGTAAAAGTATATGCATTTGTTTACGCACACATGAGTCTATTTTCGAATTTGTACGTGTCGATCAGATCATATCGTTGTACGCGGTGGTGTAGGGCGGAAAGAAGGTGCACAATAAAATGTTGTGCGCTGCCACTGGGCTAGCAAGCGGACGCTTTGGGAATTGCGCCGTGTTTTTGCACTCTCCAGCAGCCTCAAGCAGCTCCGGAATATCGGGAAATTACCTGTGAAACGGACCTCCATCTCTTTTGCTTTTTCCCTTCTTTCTCCATTTTACTATCCGCAAGGATTTCACATTTTATGAGAAGTTGAAAAAACGGACATTTTTAATATTCATTTTTCAGCTGATATGCATCCGCTCGATAACAAAGGTAAATTTACTCTGTTAGATACACTTCCCGAGCAAAATATAGTTTGTAATAGTTTACGCTAATGTTGGGATAATAATTTAGCTCAAAAATATGCTAGCAAAATGCGATCGGTAATCGCAGAACATGGAATCCATGCCTGACGCTCGCGCGTGTGTGTTTATAAGCACGATAAATTGTCGGACACGGCAGTCGAGGAAATAATAAAAGCAAATAATGACACGAGAATTTGCGTGCAATGAAATATCTATTGCTCAGTCGATGAAAATTGACTCTCCATATTCCATTAAGCGCCGAACGATAATACCATATTCAAGCGGTTTGTGACCACGCTCCTTCTCGTGCTTATTCCCGTAGCTGTACAAAGGGAACGAAAAAGTGAAAAAGGATAAACGGTCAGGAAACGTGATAAGCCTGATGGGGTAGAGGAAAGAAAGTGAGAAATCATTGCCGCAAACGATCTTTCCTAACGATGAGGATTTGTTGCATGAACTAAAATATATATAGCAGTAATATTATTTATTTCGTAAGAATGAATAACCTAAAATTTGATGGGCTTTGTAAGAATAGAAATGACATTTTAATAGAGCATTATTTTAGCACAATGCATAGTGCTTTTTCGAACTTAGTTAATATTTGATGATTACATTGTGAGTCATACCGTTGCACATGTATATAATAACGTTATTATGCAATAACTTCTATTCTTTTTGTGGGTCTCGTTTGATCCTGAAAGTGTATAGTATAAAGGTATTTATTTTCTTCTTAAAATTATAATTTCAGTCGGGCTAATTTTTTACTAAAATTATTTTAATGCCTTATTTTGTTATATAAAATTAACATGTTTTAACGAACGCATCCAGTGAAAGAACCTAAGGAATATATACAAAATATACATAGGCATTTATCTATTTTAACACATGCTCCTTTTGACTTGCACAATAAAAGTTTCGATTTTTAAACCAAAGCAAATATTTATATTATACAAAAATCTTAAAATAATTGTGTATATTTAAACGGCGGGCTATTTTAATTCATGCAACAAAAATAGAAAAAGGAAAAATTGAACAGTCGGGAATAAACGAGAAAATACATTTTACTGTAATGAGGCAAATAAATGATGTTGTGAAAGAATGTTCGTGGGTGATATGCTCTTGTTTTATTTATGTTTGAGATTGACGATAAGTGATTGAAATTTAAAATTTATGAAACTGCTTGAAAATGAAAATCCGAATATCAGAAATCGAATAATATATATATATTACAAATTACCATTAGTATTAGGGAAAGCTTTTTATAAATAAACACTATATCATTATTTATTTATAAAATAATATATTACTCATATTTTATATTAAAATCATAATTTGCACTCCTTAACAATTTAATTTAATAAAATCTAATTTCTTTATTACATTGCAATTATTCAATAACCAAAGTAATCGACATTTTAAAAGGAAAATAAAAAATACTCCTACACGCATATCCCGTTATCACCGATGATTAATAGGTGATGACTGAGGACAACATCTCCTCCCAGTCCCTGAGAATCTGGCATCCTTTATCGACAAACCGTAATTCATCCCTATGTCAACGGTTCTAACTGTCTTTTGACGAATGCAACAATAGAACGAGCAAGACAACAATATGGTAATCGATTGCCATATGGTCCTGCGATATGCGAGTGATCTGTGTACAGACGAAAACTCTGCGGCCAAGAGATAGAATGAAAAATACTTGATTTTATGTTTACGTTATTTGTTCATTAATTTATTAAATTTATAACAATTTTAAAATTATTTATTTTAACATTTTGATAATAATTGAAGTTTAATACTGAGCAAATAGATTTAATTCGTTTTAGAAGATAAATCATTTTGCTGCGTGAAGCATATTTTTGAAGCTATGTCAAAATAAACCAAAGACAAGTCATAAAAAAGTTCAAACTTCGACTAAATTAAAAACTTTAGAATCACAACTCAAAATAAGGTTGCTGCCGGTCTGCACCCGGGATTGTTTTTGGTAGGACGTAATCGAATAGCGAATCGACTATACTACCGCTGTCGAGTACACACTGTCCAGACGACAAAAAATAGGAAAAAAAAAAAAAAAAAAAAAATAGAAACACACCATCGAACAGCGGCGGCGGCGCAGCGTCAGTCGTTCAAGCGATGTCGACAGCAGGGATAACAAAAGGTGGACGTGCACTATACGTGTGTACCTGTATACCGGGAAACGGTATAGAGCTCTTTAGGCCAGACATAGTCGGCAAGATGATGCTGAAATTCGTTCCTGCCGTTTGTTAGTATTTTTAGTTTAAATTTTAAAAACACTAGTGACTGAATTACAAAATTAATTAATAAAAAAGCCTAATAATATATTTTAATTAAATTAAAAACGTAAATCAGGAGCAACTGTATTATATTTCTTCAAATAGTGGAAGTCGTGATTTTTGGCTATAATATTCATGTATTGGAATATTCATCGTGAAAGTTATCAATATTTTGTATATATTATTAAAATAATAATTAAAAACAACGATTTGAAAATAATTGTTTAAACATGATGCAAAAACATAAGAGGTACTACTGCATATTTGTTTTCTAACAACCAATTCAAGCAGATCCATTTGGCAGATATATTGATGAAGGTACCAATCATGTTTAAATAGAAAGAGCGCGATTTTTAAACATAAAAATATCATGTTTTTTTTTTATTTATTTTTTTTTTTATATTGTATCGGTTATATATTAGTTTTTTCGGAAAATCCCAATAAGCGTTTTTACTTATTGATTCAAAAGTGCCATGTTGAAAGTATAAACTTTAAAGTTACATATTTAAAATTCATATGTCCCATCGCGTTTCTCAACTCTTTTTTGAATTTCGCTCACTTATAAAACATACGAAAACGAATTTATTTCTAAATTATTGGGAAAGTTCAAATTACTTACGTCTATTTTATGATAAATCTACTTAAATTTAAATGCTATAAATATCTAAATAAGAAGATTTACAGAGACCTATGATAGGCATTGTATTGTTCTTTTTATTATTAAAATATCATTATTTTACTTCAATTTGAATTAATATTTAATTTATATTACAGCTACATCTAAATTCATTCTTTACTATAATCTATTGTTCAAATTTCAGCTTGTATAATTTATTACATAATACTTATTCAAAATCTTATATGAACTATTATATATTTTTATATTTAAATTTAAAAACTATTTTTTATAAACGTCGTGAACTGACAAACAATCTGATTATCTTTGATAAATCGTCTGAATCAAACAATCAAACGAACGCTTTTAAACCATTGCCACCACCCTTGTGGAGACTATAGTAGGCTTCGGCGCGCCATTCAATGCGAGTCTACTGTACAGTTTTTTATGTCTTGTAATTTTATTTCTAACTTAACGATGACTTCAGTTTTCTAAAGGTTATTATTAATCCACTGCAGTGTATATAGTTTATCTGTAAGTGTTCGTGTGATTTTACTTTGAGAGTATAATTACAAATTTCTGTTTGCGTATTATGGGCTTGTGACTGCAGGGTGAGCATCAATAAGGATTCATATTAAAGTTGCAGAAGCAAAAGGAGAGACTCAATTTGAGTGGTTGTGAGCAAAACTGCGATCAAGAAAAAAGGGTAAACATAGCACTGAAGTAATAGCGGATTAAATATGTAATAATATATATTAAGGGGATTAAATAAATACTAACCAAGATATAATAACACTGTTAAATACCTTAATTTTAAAGACGAAAGAAACTTTATCTTACAGTATTACTGTTTTTCATTACACAACAATAGTAATAAAAGCTTTGTATTGCTAGTGCAGTACGATAAGATAGTTTCTTCGTCGAATTGTTTAGATAAATATTTTTAATTTATAAACATATCAATGGATAATAGTGAGCATCATTAATCAACATTAGTAAGTATATATATTTACGAATATACGTATATTAATTATATTGATTAGTTTATATGTAATAAAAAACTCATCATAATCATCACATGGTGGATGCGCAGACTCAAAACTGTCTCTTGGCAAACCCAAAGAAAAATATAATACGTAATATATAAATATAGATAAGCAACAGTGAGACAGCGCCAAATAACTCCATAATAAATATATAGAAACGTGTACGTGACAAAAATATGTATATATATATATATATATATATATACGATTGACTTCAAGAAATTTTGTATATATACATATATAAGTCAAAAGATATACAATGCAGAAGAAAGATAGAAAATAAGACAAGGAGGAAACGTAAAACAACGAAATAAAAACGATGTTGTTGAAAGTGTCTTTTTGTGTGATGGAATTGTCCCGGCATCTTAGAGGTCCTTACAAGAGTATAATAACATTATTGCGTCATTTCAATAATTATTAATAATAATTAATTAATAATCATTATTGATAATTATCCTTATTATAAATAAAGAAATTAATTAAATTTTACATTCAGTGGAGAAATTAATTCAAGTAACAAAAACAAGGCTTGAAGTGTATAACTCGGATTCTTCTTATATTTTATTGTATTATTCTTATTAAGTCGTTATAAACAGAAAATTATAATTAGGGAAATTTTATGCGTTTTAGAGAATTTATATATTTCCATTTTTAATTTATCATATTGCATCTGATGATTAGCTGCACTTCAATACCTTTACTTCTAACAATATATTGAATAGGAGTAAAAGTCAGGATTTGGTCGAATTGTTGAATTATTAAGAAAGAGAAAGAGAGAGAGGGGGGAGGGAGAGAGAGAGAGAGAGTGTGAGAGAGAGTGAGGAGGGAGAGAAAGAGAAGGGGAAGAGGTGGGAGAGAGATAGATGGATAGAAAGAGAGAGAGAGAGAAAAGTTTCATTAAATCACGTTGGGAAGATGGTTTAATGTAGACCGTTGCCATATGTGCTTTATGTAAGAATTGGATCCGAAAATTTTTCATAAACTTCAGAACAGTTAATTTTAATTAAGCTTTTTTCTCGTAATTACTTTAAATTTATTCTTTTATAAACATTTTTAATTTTTAAACTTCAGTTAAATACTATTTTACTCTTCATTATGTTTAATTTGCAAATCGACTGATTTGAAAAATTGTATATCAAAAGAGTATTTTAATTTTTTTTACTTTTAAAGAAGTATAATCGAAACATCCATTTTTACACAAAAATTATTTCCATGAAGATAAATACGTACAGAGGAAAATTCTCGCACAAAAATTGGTTTATTTTTACACGAATTAAAATATCGGAAATTTTATTTACCAGAAAATGTATAACGCGCCGTATTTCGTAGATCTGTTATTATTTGCAAAATGTTGTAGTCTTTGAATCTTCTATCGAAAAAAGATAAAAATAATTACTTCGAAAAATGACTTTGTTTATTCTGAAAACGTTAAATTTTATCGAATTATCTCTTCCTTTAAATTTCTCATCGAAAAAATAAATAGTATGAACACTAGAACTTCCAGGCGCACCACCGCACTATCGCAAATCGAGACCAACTGGATAAATCGGGGGAAGAAGTTTAACGTAGTTCCACGCTCGATTTCTGAAGTTAATCAAGATGCGCAAGTCCAAATTCTCTGAGTTTTCCAAGCGAAAACTCAATTTTTTCCCGCAATCAATCTTTGAATAGTTTTTTAAAAAAGCTTTTTCTTTGACATACTTTATAGTATTAGTGGTTCAAAATCAATGTATATGTTAACGTTGTTACGACTTTTCTGTATTATTTCATTTGATGATTTGTTTTGCAATTTCCATTTGACTTTTTAATATTTCACCAAAAATGTTCTTCAATAAAAATCAATAAAAATGTTTATTTAGGGAAATTATGAAAGTATTCACATTTAGAGATACTTAATCTAATAGCTTTATCCGGCAGGCTAATCGTTAGATTCAGATATTCAAATAAAATATTTTAAACTTTTCGAAAACTGAAACTGTTTAAAAAAGTTGTGTATAATTAATCAGTATTTAATCTACTGTAATTTAGAGGATTAATTCAAATATACGGGTTCCCGAAGAAACTGACCATCAACATTAGGAAACAAGACCTAAAGTTTTGTGCTTTAAATATTTTAATAATTTTGTATAATAAATTATTATTATATGATCTGAAAATTTTTTACAGTATTATCAATAAACAACGAATAAAAAAATATGACTTTTTGTGGTAATTTATCAAAGTAAAATTAGAGTTTCACCAAGGCTTCAAACCTTGACTTTCCACGAATTCCTCGCCAAATTCTTCGGATGCCGGGGCAATTAGGTTGCTCTTCCAAAAGAGTGATTCGAGAAGAGAAAGCAGCTATATGAAGCGATAGAGAAATAGAGAGAAAATAAGTCAATGAAGGGCGATTTAGCGAAGACAGATAGTAGTATACATGGCGTACGTGTACATATGTATGCGCGTAAGATAATAATAAACAAGAGGCGGGTGCGATTTGTCCGACAGAGCGTAGCATCATTATTTTTTACATTCATACGCAAGCGTTCATTCTCACAGATATGGTTTTGTTGGAGGTAAAAAGGGAACTCTTGTTCGTAAGTTTAACAATTCTGTCAGACGTTTGTTCGCTTAAACTAAAATAACTTTTTTTGCATACGGAAATATAATATTGAAAAAACAATCACATTTGGAAAATAAAAAGGCTCGCGTATCAGCTAAATTATTTGTCGAATATTTGAAGGGAGGGGGTCAATATTTCGAAAGTCTATTGTACAGTTATATTCAACTAATGAATTTTGTATAGTTCAATAGCTCACATTATTTATTATCACGGATTATTGGATCACGGATTTCGATGAAACTTTACAAAATGATACTTTTCCCCAAAACATGAGCCATTTGCTTAACATATTCGTATACAAACCCTGGAATTCCAAGTATGGCCCAATGAAGCATAGATTAAATTGGATCATATTCGGGGCTTCAGGGACCATTCAAAAAATGCCGTGATATCTGTCTCAAATTTTGAGCCGAAAAATCATTTTATTTATTTATTTATTTATTTATTCGGTATTTTGATAATTTTTATCGAAATCAGTGATCTAAAGGTGAAGTACTCTGAAGAGAGTCTAAGAAGAGTACCCTACCCCACTTTTAGATCACAGATTTTGATGAAAATTTGCAAAATTTTCTTTAGTCCAAAATATGAAACAGGTATCTCGTTTTTTTTTTAACCAGCCTTGAAGTTCCAAATGACTATTCGAAAATCAGATGACTGACCTTTAAAATATTATTCAACGGAATACGTAAAGTTTAAAATAATTATGCATTACAGTTTTGAAATAAGTGTGTTTTATTATGTTTCGAAATTAAGCTATGTCGATTTTTAGGGAAAATATTTTTCTTTTAATTGGATCTTCAATAGCCACAATGATCATTAACAAATTTTTCTTTTAGCTTTTTGAGTTAAATATTTTCATTGTAAAATTTTGATTATTTGAATATTAAATACCAGCTGATTCTGTGCTTCGTGAAACTATTCAAATTCGTTAGTCGACTGAAATTTGATGATACACTGTAAAAATGTGTTGAAATATCGGACACCCCTTCCTAAATACTTTTATAGCGCAATATAAACCTTGTATTACTTGAAATAAGAAAAAAAATTAATTTTTAATTAAATTTAAAATATGTATAATGGGCTTCTATAAACAATCTACAAAAGTGTTACGTATTGCCAGTTTTTCGAAAATTAATCAAAGAAATCTAAGACTAAGGCGTAAGACTGAATTAAAAGCTAAAAATTGATAATAATGCATTTGTTTATAAAAAATTAATTTTTGTATTCTGGCTGGTAATAGATATATATTTAACAAGAAATATTTTTCATTACAGTACTCATTTGGTTCATTGGTGCCAATGAGAAAGGAACTTTTTTTTGAAAATTAAATTCGCATAAACATTTTAAAGAAAATCAAAATAATGATATGATTTAGCTTTGAATAAGCCTAAATTACTTTAAAAGTACTATTATATGATTTTACATTGAACTATATTACCGTTTGTTAATAATTTTCATTCACGGTACACAATAATATTAATCTTAAGGATCACCACTATTATACTATCATCATTGCTTCAAAGTAAAATTTTATATTTCCACTCGTATTTTATTATTTTGCAGTTTAGCAAAGCTCGCTTAACGACGAATGTTTTGTAAAATAATTCACGCTAGAACTAAATCGATCGTAAATGCATGCTTGGAACCGCGTAAAAAAGGTAATAACATGATACTCTAAATATTTCTTAAATTTCTTTGTATGAAACATTTTTCTCAAAAGCGGATTCGAAAAATTATTATCTTTACATGAATGATTTTAAGATGGTCTAAAACTTTTTTATGCCACTTTAACCTCAAAATACTAACTTTAAGATGATTTTTCGGCTCTCGTGGCATAAAATACGGTTCGATACTGGTGCGTAAGATGATCACATCCATATCGTAATTTACTATTTTTAATCTACAATATATATTTTTTTCGAATTATACACGTAAGTAAATAAATATAATTATCTTTTTTATTCTACAATTTTACTTTTATATCATTTCAAAAAAAGTAATTTACATTACTAGTAACTTTTGAAATTGCAAAGTTAAATTAGACTTCTATTGCATCAACTAGAATTGATAACCTATTTGATTAATTCCACGTAATCAAACGGACACATGTCCAGTATTCGATTTGAGCTTTCATCTATTGGGACACAAACGAGAAGAAAAATAGAAAAGTTGACCGCTACGTGACAGACTTTTAATTTACGGAAAGAAGTTGAATAGAAAGTATGCCATTTCATTACAAATCGCCAGAATTTAAAGTTCTTCAATTGTCCACGAACGAATTATTTGAAAATTTAACTTTGTAAATTTAAAAGAATTTATTGATATTTTAAACAATTTAAATATTTTTAAAAGTTATTGAATTAAAAAGTTATTGCGCGATTACAGAAATGATTTTATTTATATACAAAATTACACTTTTCTCGTATTATGATTAATATTTTTATTCGTTTGATTGGTGACATCAAGAGTTAAATTATCAAATTACAATAAAAGTAGATGTAGTTATTTCAAACCGTCTACATGTATATGATTCAAACAGTTTTAATAAATAACCACATTATTGATAGTTGTGTCATTCGCATCTCTCTAAATTTTTTTTCTATAAATTGCTTGTTTTTCATTATCATTCGATGACTATATAGGACAAGTATCCTGAAGAAAAAGATCCGAATATCCATTTTTTTTATATCTCACTTTCAATTATCAACCTTTTTTTATCTTGTTGATTAACTATGACTTCAAAAAAGATTTTGAGACTTTGTGAGAAAAAAAAATGTTCTTTCGTTTTTTTTTTTTTTGGAGTACTTGAAACTTTTTATAAAATTGATATTTATTAATCAGAAAAAGAAAGTTACATAGAGTCCCGAAAAGTAAAAAATACCTTCTTTTTATATTAGCTAAGAAAACAAAACTTTTTTTCATTAATTCACGGATTATGAAAATCTGCTGTTTGTGAGGTCGGCAAAAGACGCTCAAGGATATCCTTTTCGTATGCAGATTTTGCAAAGCCGCCACGAAAATTTGCGAGAACTCGAGCAGAGGGTGTCGCCGATCAGCGAAGAAAAAGTTAGCTCTGAAGAAATCGCATTTTCTCTGGCGTTCGGGAATTCGTAAAAGGATGTTTTTCCTTAGCTCGGGCTTTGCATGCACCTTCGCTTGCGAAAAGTTTACGTGCAAATGTGAGATAACCGCCTTCTAGAACATTTTTATTTATTTGTGGAAACGAAAGAAAAAATGAGTTTTAAACATTAGTGATCTTATTAATTGCTAGAAAATTTTTTTTAGATTGCTTTGATTAATTTGTGAAAATACTGACAATACTGAAAATGATATCATATAAAAAGCGTAGACTATGAGTGACGAAAGAAATTAGAAAAAAATTTTACAAATCAAAGTGCTTTTTTTTTCATTTTTTTACAAAATTTTAAATGAAGAAGTAAAACATATTTATATTTACGTGAAATTTGAAATATACCAGAGAAATTACGCATGATAATGAAATTTGCATTTCTTACTAATAAATTCTTTTTTTTTTTTAAATTAAAAATTTTGATAGTTATTAAATAAATTGAATAAAAAATCCAATATATAATAAATTGAGAAAGTACTAATTTAAAAACGTTTTTAAAGTTAAATGTCAAATTTTTTTTATGTATTCTGATTTTGTTGATAAAAGTATACGTACAATTTGACGAATCAGTCGATTATATTAAAAAATTTTCGGCCAAAATGTTAAAAAATTCTTGGCATAACATTTTGGCCGAAAATTTTTTAATATAATCGACTGATTCGTTAAATTGTAGGTATACTTTTATCAACAAAATCAGAATACATAAAAAAAATTAGACATTTAACTTAAAAACGTTTTTAAATTAGTACTTTCTCAATATACGTATATATATATATATATAATTTTTGAAATAATTAAATTTTTAATAACTGACATCGATTATAATACTTCGTGTATGATAAATACGTAATAGGTCATCACGATTCACTCTCACACAGATTTTACAAACATCCATTCGATCATATTTTACAATAGCAGAAAATGCAAGAAAAAATAGAGACAGAAGGCATAAAGAATAAAGATTATATAGTGATACAAAGAAATATAGACTTAAAAGTGGCTTATTGAAATGGTACCTAACAAGGGTATTGCGTCGGAGACCTGCGGCAAGGTCTCTGCTACGAGATTCAGGAACACCGTCAGCGATAGCAAGATGGTCACTCCTGAAACAGTCGGCGCCCACCCACGTGTGCGTTCGTTCCTTTATTCATTGTTATTGTCATGAACATTTTTTTCTTACAATCTTCATTATCACACAAAAAAAAATTATTAAAACTTGACGTTGGCGCATCGAATATCCTTCTCCGACTGAAGAAGAATTTCAATTATTTTCACCTACTTAATTAATAGTCTCATTTGATTTTTGGACTACGTTGTATCTGGTAGCGTTTTTACGTATACGCTATTTTGTTTTTATCATTTAGCATACAAAATACGACAGCATACCAGATTTGTAGCATAGTTTTCAGAAAAATCAGAGTAAATTAAACTCTAGAAGGATAATTAATACACATTGGGTATAAAGTTAAATTGGAAAGATAGTGAGCTTTTAGCACTAATTTCTAGAGTTGACAGTTCCATTATTTCATTTCAACCATAAACTTTTCATTTTTACTTATTTCTAGTATCTATATGTCTCTACTCTACTTCTTTTTTTAAGCAAAAAAAAAAAAAAAAAAATAATAATTAATATATGGAAGATATACTTATATCTTGGTTAGATATTTTTGCAACTTAAATTTATTAAAAAGTTTATCTAAATACTCAAATTCTTTTCGTTAAAATTATACATTTGTAAACAAATTATTAGAAATTTATTCATGGGTGCTCTTGGGCTTGTCCCGTTCAAAACATAAATAATATAATCAATAAAATAATATATCTCCTCATCACTCCAATGTCTCATGTTTCCTTGATTAAACTTCTTACAAAAATGACTTTCGATTGCAATTTTTTTCAAACTTTTAAATCTTATATTTCTTTTTTTTTTTGCTTTCTAAAGATAATAAATGAAGAAGTTTTGTTTTAAAATAATACATGTGTTTTAAAAGCAGTTTTATCTTAATATCACGACAATAAGCTCAATAAATAAAACTGAGAAAAATGCTAATAATAATAAATTACATGTCCAAGTTCCACGTCAACGAAATTCAGGGACCGCGTATTATCTGGAATTTTCGATTTCCGAAAACAAATTGAATCGACGAAAACCATCCAACCAGAAAATTGTTTGACAGCATCGATAATACGGAACTATGCGCTCTACGCTGTACAAGAACGGTTTGACGTCATTTTGTTTTGTTGACTTTTGTATTACTTTTACCCTTTCGGTGAAAATTTTTTTTCTTCAAAGCTTTAAAATTCCATAAATTTTGTATCTTATTGCGCATATGATATCGAAAAATCGGCTCTAAGGAGTGAATCTACCTAGTATTGAATAAACATTCTTCGAAACTTTAAACAGTTTGTAGGGAAAGATTTTTTTATAATCTATAAATATATTTGCAAAAATTAATTTCTGATAAGTTTTGATACGTAAAAAATTTAAAAATTAAGAAAAGACTGCATAAATGAATTTGAACTAATTAGATATTGCAATATTAGTTGAGTTAATATATTTCGCAACAATAGTACAAAGGTTTTCATAAATTTTATTAATGAAGAGGTATATGTGAACTGTTATTTGTTCACGCTTTCATTCAGTTTCACTTTTTTCTTTTTTTTTCCTATTTTTCAAGTAAGATTATTATTTAAAATTAAAAAGTATTAGCACCATAGATATTTTATGAATTAAAATAATTCTTAAAAAAAAACGACTTCAGTATTACACTTTGTATAAACACATTTTCTGTTTAAATTTTTCTTTGATTCACTTACGATTGAGCTTTTTTCGACTAGCGAAATACCTCGAAAACAAAAGAAGGATAAGAAAGAGAGATAAAGTCAAAGTTAAAGCAAAGTCAAAGAAAGGAGGTGAGAAAATCCACTTTGGGTCGAGGTACGAATGAAAATGCTGTGTAATCTCATAGTCGAAACGTGAGACGGAATCAAAGTAGAAACTCGTCAGAATACTGAATGTACTTCTCTTCTCACTCTCTTTTTCTTTATCCTCAGGGACAATAATGGACTTAGATTCTTTTATTCTAAATTCTCTTCGAAAGCTTCGTTCTCTATCACTCGTATTCTTTTCCACACTCTAACTTTCACTTTTTTCGATTTTCAATGTGACCAGATTCCTTTTTATTAAATTAATTAATGTAGATAATACGTATGATTTAATTTTAATGAAAGCAAAGAAAAACATAATGAAGGTCGACCATTTTAATATACTTAAATAAAGTTTACTTGAAGAAAAAAATACATTTTATTTCTTTGGAAATATAGGTACTTAACTAAGATACTTAATTAACTACTTAATTAAGATACTTAAATAAAGTTTACTTGAAGAAAAAAAATATATTTGATTTTTTTGGAAAGTAGAAATACAAAATACAAAAATAGACGAAATGTTATTTTTTGTATAAATTTGAAACTCTTTTGATAATAATTATTCATTCTTTTAAATGGTATGGAAATTAAGAAAATTGATAGCAAAAGTTCCAGTGAAGGACTTTTTTTGTTGACTTTTCGTGATGACGTGTTTTAAAATCATAAAAAAGTTGCGCGCATGATAAAAAAAGTTCGCCAATTTTTTGCTCCAAAGTTTTCAATTGACGCCTGTCTCAGGCACCTTTCAGATATAATTCGCGGAGACGCTCAACACCGGCGTAATCTACCGCGAAAGTTTAACCTCGTTAGTCTGGATTCCGTTGCTTCCGCGAAGAGAATTCTCTCCAGGAAATTTCGGGATAATTGAAGTAGTGTGCTGAGTATTTTGGGGCATTATCGTCGAGAGTGAAAATACGTAGGTGATAATTTAGTTGAAATGAGTTTTGTTTGGTTATGCGTATATAA
This sequence comes from Eupelmus azureus, assembly GCA_030522685.1. NCBI lineage: Eukaryota > Metazoa > Arthropoda > Insecta > Hymenoptera > Eupelmidae > Eupelmus > Eupelmus azureus. Next base: position 12,239 of record JAPYZA010001404.1, on the reverse strand, counting down.
TATTATTAAAATTAATTTTTTGAGTAGTGCGAAAAAAATGAGTAGGATAATGGACCTTCATAATTATCCAACTTTAGTTACATAGTCTTAAAAAATAAAAACAAACAGTTCGGTATCTATATAATTATTTTTAAACGAGATCCAATTACAAAAAATTTGAAAGCAAAATAATGTACTACGTAAAACAAGAAAGTCTTAATTAGGTATTTTGTTACTGTACAATTCTTTCATAAACAACAACTTTGTATAAAAAGATAATAAAAATATCAATTCCATTATTCAAAGTAATACAATAGAAAATGAATCGCGTAGAATTTTGAAATACCACAATGGTAGTAAAAGTTAACCTTCATCCTGTTGGACGTTTGTTTGAAAAATCGGATATTTGAGCACACGACATTCATTCATCCATAAAACAAAGTCTATACGATTCAGCGTAGATAAAAAGATTATTCGTTTTAACAAATTCAGCAGTGCGTGCATTAATAACTGCGAAGGTCGCTAGCTTTGATCGAAAGAGAAAAAAGCTCCCTTGTTATCAGAATCGTGGCTTTCATGATCAAAGTCGAGAGCGTGATAACAATTTGATCGCTGAAGGTTAATTTTTGTCATGCAGCTTTTGTCGCGATTTGATGGGCGAAAAGTAAACCTGCTGAGGTATCGATAATCTATGAGTTGTCTATGAGATTTTTTCTGAGGATATAAAAAGACGCGTTCATTGCGGAAGATGAATTTTTTATAAAAAGGCATTGTTAAAAAGAAAAACGTAAAGGAATCAGTAAAAAAAATGGTACCGAAAACTCGCATTTTATTCGTTAGCGCCTGCTCTTACCATATCTATTGTTATAATGAAAGTCATTTTTCCATTATTTCATTGAAGAATGCCTCTAGAGTTTGATTTAATGACATTTTGTATCACTAAAAGATGTAAAAACTATTT
>JAPYZA010001404.1:0-11260 GCA_030522685.1 Eupelmus azureus | reverse complement strand
TATTTGTATGTTATAGTATTAGCTTAAAAATTATTTGCAATTTTTTCATTCTGTATCAAGTTCAAGGAGACATGAGACTTATAAAATGTACCGTAACATTCTTATAATAAAAAAATATAGTATACTTTCTATTATTTTATTTATTGAAATAAAAAGATATTAATTAATAAATAAAGTAATCAAATATATTAAATAATTGAATTATATTCTTTTATAAATTATAAAAAATATTTAAAGAAGTAACGAATAAAAAAGCTTCATCTTATTTTGTTTAAGATGAAAATGATTACCATAAATATTGTTTTGCGATTTTCAGCTCAGTAAAATTATATTGAATATTCACGAGTCGGAAAAAAGAAAACTTTAACTTCCTAAACCAGCGCTTTGCCATATATACAAGCCCCTTAACCCTTTCACCCCATTTCGAATAGCGCGACAACACAGCTGCAAAGAATTTTCGATGAATATTGATTAGTGGTTATGAGAGAGATCGTCACCTCTCTTTGAGCTGCAAGAAGCGATTGCTTTTATTCGTTCATTGGCTCTTTTTTTAGTGACCTGTTATCTCATCGAATATACGTATAGGTACAATGACAAATATTGATTGCATTATTCATTGATCTAGAGAAACGTCAAAGTGATATGATGGCCGAAAACGTATCAGGGGATCATGTTTTAAAGTATTAAAAAAATTATACATTTTGAAAAATGTTTATTTTTTATTGTTCAAAGTAAATAAAGGAAGTAAAATAAATGAAATTCAATGAGCTACGTTACATTTTAGTGGTGTTGGTATAAGAAAAAAGGAAGTGAAGAAAGAATAAGAGAGCAAAAGAATGGTTAGAGGAAAATGTATTAAGAGAGACATGAGCTTAATTAGATGATTGCATAGCTACGAAATAACAATGGTGATGGTTTGATAATAGAGAAATCAGAAGAAAATCAACTACAAATGATGATGCATTATAAGAGGACGGCATAGTGCCGCCATTTCAGGATTGATATAATAAACATTTCATTTATCATCCCTTTTAGCATCGTTTCATTTAGCATATACATTTTAATAAATTGTCTTTAGCTTAAAGTTTTCATTTAATTGCCTTAGTGCATGTTTAATTCACTTTTAATTCATGCTTATATATATTTTTTTTGATGGTTGGTGTCATTATTTTTTATTCAGGACGTAATTTGAAATCTGGAGAAGAAACAGAGCGATATCGCATATCTCAAGTTTCTTCGGAAACAGCTTTGTCCGCATTTCGTTTTAATTCTCGGCCAGGAAAGTCTTGTATTTAACGTATTTCTGTTTCTTTTCTCACTGTAGAAAATATTTTCGCGCCAATTAATTAAATGACGTCGCAGAAGATTCGCATTATCTTTTTCAAGGCAGGCATCCAGATGGGCTGATGTCTGGATACTTGCATTTTTTAGCTACATGGAAAGTGTCTGCAGGTCGACGACTCAAATTATTAGTATCAAAGTCAAGATAGATCTTGAAAAAGTAAAAGTTTGAAAAATTCTTAGATAGGATATTTGGGAGACAAGGAAATGCTCGTATAGTCAGAAAAAACTCACTTCACTGTCAAATTAAAGATTATAAGTAAACTAAAAATTAACCTAAAAATATGCAAATATTTAAATAAATTTTTCTTTTAATACAACAACAATAACGAATTTAACACAAGTGATTCAATGCTCGTGGTCAAAACGTGCCACACAGGATCCATCTTTTTACATTAATGCAAATTGGCACGTTAAAAGGGTATTCTTTTATTGTAATTATAATAGTCAGTTAAAGAAAATTCTAACAATAAAAATGGTAGCTTCAATAAAACTTTAAAGTAGCTTTTAATAAAGATCATTGTAACCTTTAAATCTCTGTAGTGTTCTTAAAAATTCCGAGAATCTGTCCTCTAGAGAACTTATACTTTAAGCATATTATACAATATTTCTGTAAACATCTAAAAAAAAAGAAAAAAATATATAATTCTTAAACCTCTCAAAAGAACTTTATTTTAATTAAAAAATTTATCGCATTATAGTATTATAACAATATTAATTTATGATACTCAAATAAAAAAAAAGATTTTCAAATTTTATAATGCTAGAATCAACAATAATAAATCCGTTACTCAAATTATGATCAATAAAATTCCAAAAGAAAACAAAGCTTCCATAAAAATATCGTGTTTCAGTTTTGAAAACAAAACGAATATTTTTATTTTTATTGTCAGAGAAAATAAAAGTGAACTCATTTTCGACCGCCGACACTATAAAGTGCACCCGTAACAAAAAAGGCAACTGCCTGTAATGAAGAAATAAAAATTTCAAGCACCTATACTATAATGTAAACAGCGCCGCGACGACTATTCATTAAAAAAAAAGAAAGAAAAAAGTGTAGCGCGTCGAAATGATTCATGGCATGTTTCTCTTACGAATATCGAAAAAAACGGGCTTTGCGCGCAGCGGAGGATTAAAAAGCTTCCCCAAGTGCAAGATTTTGCAATGCATTCCACGAATTTCAACGTTGGAATTCAGTATTTAAAAACCGTGAGTATGAGTATTTTTCTTTTTTAGTTATTTCCATAGGTATGTGCATATCTTTACTTGTATATGTGTATATAAAACAAATTTTTCAGATTATGAACTAACTATAACACTAATAAGTAAATACTAAAAAACATTTATAAGAGAATTACTATATTGGATAAGGAAAACATATGTAACCTAATTATTTCAATTTCATCGAAATAAAAACATTCGAAACTTTAAAAAAAATAAATATGAAATAATTTTTACAAGATATATCTATTTGAAAATTTTCACTCTCTAAAGTAACGTTAAAAAATCTTTAAAGGAATATAAATTAAATATTTAGAGGTTTAAAAATATATTGGATGCAACAACAAATTTTAACGATTCTCTCGTTGGAACTTGTTAAGAGCAGTGACGTACGTAAGGCGGTTAAAATGAAATCTTATATGCGCGTTAATTTTGTGTATTGAAAACGAAGTGAGATGTAAAACGTTCGGAACTTACTGATCTTTTAAAGGATATATCTTTGAAATTGATTGTATAGTAACTTTTAACTCAATCGTTGCTCAAAAGAAAATAATTTTATTATCACTTTTGTTGCAACTTATACAAAATTTTTTGACTCATTTCTACAAAAATAATAAATAAAAATATCAGTGAAGTGAGTGTAACAAAAACTTGCAGATTATTAATATTTTTGAAACGAAAACTAAATAAAAATAATTAAATTTGAACTGTTACAATATATATTGTTTATTAAATTTACTGCATTGTAAAACTTTTCGTTTCAAAAATATTTAGTCGGAATTCATATTTTCTGTATATACATGAGAAGAGGTTATTTTTAGGAATTTTCATAATAGAAAAGTAGTGCGATCAAGGAAAAGCTTTTATTACTTAAATTAATTGCAAACATTTTAATTAATTTAAACTAAACAAAAATATTTTTTAGCGATACCAATAATATAAATTTATTTTTTATAGTTTTGTTCTGAAAAATCTTTTTTTAATCTTAAAAAAATCTAAAAGAACCGTTAAGCTACTACCATATTGATGTTCCATTTTTTCCAGTAAAAGAGTTTTATAATTCTCTTACATATATCTTATTGTTCAGTAAATATATCTTATATTTCTACGTCAAAAGTAAAAAATTCTACATATACTTTTAAAACATCTCAGTGATTCTAATCTTAACCTTACATACCATTTTTTCAAATATGTTTCTAATTAAATTTCAATACTGTGCAAAAGTCCAGATATTTTCTGTACACGTAATTTATCAATTTTACTTCTACTCTTTATTGAGGCAATCAAAACGAATGTTTAATAGTTTAATACCTTAAGTACCATTCAATAAACAGCCCGTCAACGAGTTTCATTAACACTCGCAAAAGCGCGAAAGTGTGAACAAAAGTTTTGGCGTTATCGAGCCGGTTAACGTTGCTTAACTGTCGACAAAGTAAGCTTTCCCTTCATCGCACTCGCGCAACTGGGAAATCAAGGCTCTCTTGCGCGCGTAGGAGATCGGACAGAAAGGCAGGATTCAATGGGAGATTCACAACTTGCGCGCGCGCGAGCGAGGGCTGGAAGAGTGGTTTTTGCGCTCACGGACAATCAGACAGACAAGGAAAGGCTGCTTTAGCGAGAAATAGATAGACAATAAGAGAAAGAGAGATAGAGAGAGTGAGAAAGAGAGAGGCAGATGTGTAACGGTGTCTATATATACATAGATAGAGGTAAGTGTGTGAGTGTTTACGAGGTATATATAGTACAAAATGTATGTGAGAGTGCGCGAGAATGTGCCTCGGGTCGAAGGTTTTGAAAGAGCTTTTCCGGTACCTATTAGAGGGACAGCGTCCGAGGTTGTCGGCATGCTTTCAGCCACGAGGTTCAGGAATACTGTCAGCGACAACAGGATGGTCACCCCTGCGAAGAGACAGCATATAGTCGTTCTATTCTTATTATTTACATTCATTTTTTCTGTCGTTTTTTTTTGGATTTGCCGTGCGTTTCACTCATTGAAGTCCTTTGAAAACAGAATCTAGTACGCGTAGTTGTAAAGCACACCCTGGACTGTTTAACTAGAATACTTTTGACAATCAACATTTGGTCTTTAGTCCGATCTTTATACACTCATTTCTCTATAAAAATATTCGTGCTAGCCATTACAACCACCAGGCACATCGCATTCATCTAAAAATTATAATGGCTTCAATTAATATTTAAGAGATTTGAAGTTAATTCACTCTAGATCACTGATTGATTCTTGGACTGTAGTTTGCAAGGTAATCTACCAAGGTGTACTTTAAATTGCGCAATACACTGAACTCTGTTGAACAGTATAGGACACATTTTGGTATGCACTGTGATGTACCATGTTGCGCACAATTTTATTGTAGTTGTAGTCTGTAGAGTGTATTTGTAATGTTTATCGTTATCCACGAATATTACCGCAGCGATTATAGTACCACAGTAATTGTTAATCTTTATGAAGAAACACTATGTGAAGCACATTGCAGTGATTCAGTATGCTTATTACAACATAATAGAAATTTAGTTGCAATAATATAATATTGACCTATGCTTATTTTTTACACTGTGATTCATCATTAGGTATTTTATTGTATATTTTATAATATATACATGTAAAACATGAACAACTTCTCCTTTTTGTACCAGATTTTAATGTATTATGTAATTGACTCTTTAAATTTTAATCTGATAGGTAGATATTCAGCTACGAGTAATATATAGTGTTTACTATAACATCTTTTACATGCTAATGTATCAATTTAAAAAAAAAATATTCGGCTCTAATATTCTTATTATATACTACAGAGTGATTATTTACATGAAAATAATAATCAAGCTATCTACAACTAAACTTCCACTATGCATCAGTAACAATGCATACTAATTTACTGTAAAATGTAGTATATTCTCAGAAGAGGTCTGTTACAATTTTGTGTGCTAAGTTAGTTCTGTGATGTGGGTAATTGGAGACCAAGACCTTACTTAACATTCTGCAGTCAAAGGGAATGTACAATATATTAACTAATTTCTTCAATCGTTATCCTTTATTTCCAACATGTTAATGAACTATTAATAAAAATGAAAAATATGAGAAAAAAGACAATTTATTATTAATAGCAATTTTTTCAAAATAAATACCATTTCTTTTATTTATTCCTGTATAAATTAATTTACTAAACCGCAGCTTTTTAATGGACAGTTTGTTAAGCTACATAATTTTTTCAGCGCAAGCTATGTTCACTAATCATCCCCCGCACCTTGGATTGTCAGAAACGTAAGAATGTTCCCACTAAATTTTCGCTCATTCAGTCGGAAAACTCAAACATCACTGACATTCCTAATTTAGCTCTTGTTCGGCAGCCGAAAAAAGAACGTTCTTTCGATGCATTCTGCGTGGTAAGCCATCCTACGCATATTTTAATCGGGCGGCTCAATACCGTTTGTTCTGTTTACGAATAAAACGGTATAGTGTAATATTCTCTTTGGTCGGTGTAAGCATTTCAGGTTAACAAAAACAGCCAGCGCGGGTAATTTTACGTCGAGCCAGAAAGAGAGGACGTTTGCATTTTTATTGTGTTTTTCTTCCGCTTTACGCACTCGCTTATTTGAATCCTGCTTACAGAGGAATTTGTAATTTGTTTGTCCTGGCGGCCGAACCTTTATTTATCCTCGCGTTCGTATCTCGATGAACACTTCGACATCGGTTTATTTTTCGCTATTTTTTTTCCTTTTTTTTGTTATATGGGTGGCGGAGGGGATGGTTGAACGTCGATTTTCATTTTGTTACCGGTAGATCTTTAAAAGTTTTATTTCACTCTAATAGTAGCGTTAGGTGCTCGGATTTATTTACGAAAGCACCGCGTAGAAAATCCTTGAAAATTGTTGCTAAAAGTATTATGGATATGTCGTAAAATTTTTGATTGACTAGGAAATTGTAAAAGAATATCAAGAATGTACATTTCGAGTAAACAACCTGCGCATCCCTAAGCCAATCTGCGGTAATAAAAAATCTTTACGAGCTATAAATTACAGGTGTATTCCATCTGTAAAATAGTTTGGATAAATAAAAACCCTCAATGTTCTATCTGCATTTTTCCTCAGATACTAAATCAAAAACTTCCAAGAAAATTTCCCCGCTGAGACGGCATCAAAATTCCGAGGGAAAACCCGCGACGGAACTGCGCAAAATCTTTTCCAAACTTCTTTCTCAAGAAAATGGAATTACGCAGCTCTTTTTTGTCGAGCAAGAAGACAAACCCTTGCTATCGGCAAAAAGTCGAAGATTCGACTCAGGCAAATAGTATTCCTAATCAAAGAAAGAAGAAGGAAGCCCTCCTATCCACTTTGCGTCGCGAGACCAAGCGCGTGGAAGGATTACAACGGTGCAAAGCGAGTGGAGCCAAAGTAGCGCAGGGAAACAAAAGGGTGCGCACTTTTTTATCGCGCACCGGCGTTTACTTCCGCGTAATTGCATGGTTGAGGACTCTCTTTCACTCTCTCTCTCGCTCTCTCTCCCTTTTTCACTTCCTCTCGTTCTCTACCTTTCTCTTTCATTCTCTCTCTCTCTCTCGCTCTCTCTTTCTCATTCTATCCGTTCTTTCCCTTACTCTCTTTCTTTCTGTCTCTCTCTCTCGCAGTTTGTAAAGCTTCCGACTCCACGTGCACCGTGTATACATTAATGAAATGGTAGACACGAGTTGCAGGTGCACCGAGCTCTCGTATAGTCCGCGGAGGCTTTTGACGAGGAGAGCTGGGTCAAGGAGAGACGCCGAGTGAGAGAGGAGAGAGAGAGAGAGAGAGGTCAGGGCCGTGCGGCCAGGTGAGAGGTGCACGGGCCCTGGACATGGCCTAATTACAGAATGCAAGAGTTGAACGACGATGGAGTTTGTTCCGCGCCGGGTGAGTCCGATTAGCATGGTACGAATTGCGGTATTCCTCGAAAGAAAAGAAATTGTGATTCATACGTGGTACTGTTGATAAATTTTCTCATTAAAGGCTCATTTAGCCATTATATTTGCCTATTACAGATGCTTCAATGCCATCCGATTTTCAATATTATCCAACAGATACAGATCTTCCAACTATTACCCCATTAAAAACAAGGTATTCGTCGGCTCAGGAATCTCGGCCCCACCGATCCCTAAATTCCATTAAGCAGAAAACGTTTGAGCCCGCATCAGACGTAGAAGCGTGGCCGTTCGACCGGTCGCACTTGCATCCAAGGGCCCTCTGCTCTCGGCCCAATTAGCCGTCCGCAATTAACGTCGCCGAATATCCGCCGTGGACAACGAGAGCACGGCAATTAGCTCCTTACTATTAGTTCCCATTCGACGCGTACGCGCGCGCACGGCCTGATTAGCCCCGCGAGGACCGTGAGAGAGCCGTAAGTTGATTAAGAACGCCGCGCAACAGAGCATCATGTAAATTTTGCGCGCGCGCGATGCGTGCCTTGAATGCGGCTTGTTAGGTGTGAACCGAATGCGAGGATGCCCGCTGACGAGAAATACAAAACGTTTGTGCAGTCGACGGAATGAGGAATGTTTGGAAAAGTGTTGCTTGGATACTGGTAAATCGAAAATTGACCTGGGGCTTTCATCCTCTATTTCTGAAAATGTGACGTGCCAGTGAAAAATAACGGCGCGCGGAGGGAAATAAAAAATCCGCTTTAATTCGCTTAACGAGATGCGCTCGTCCGTTAGAAAAATCAATATTCCATGTACATTATCGTCATTGGTACGCGGGAAAGTTTGCCGCCAGGGGAGATTTACGAGTCATACAGCGGTACGCTGGTGTATGCGTGCAGAAGGAATGAAAAGTTTGGGATAGTAAATGGAGGCGACGCGGCCTTTTCGCGTGATTTCACGAGCCACCGAGCCGTGAGAGTTTAATCGCTCTTATTCGAGCGATCGTCGAGATGAGTTTTAACTAGATCAGCAAGTTCCGTAGCTTTCTTTTACGTTTGTATTGGAAGGAGCGCGGTGTGTTGATTTAAAAAAGATTTTAAATATAATGAAGTTGCATTAGAGAAAACTCATTTGCAGAATGCGCGGGTAAATAAATTAAATTTTTATAATGAAGTTGGTACCGAAACTTGAATTTTAATTACTTTCGTACATTGTTATTTTTATAGTATTTAATTGAAAAGGTCGAATCATCATTGTGATATTTAATTATTATTTGAAGTAACAAGAATTAATTATTATGCATTGCGTTGTGAATATAATCTTTACATGCTGTATGAAGTCTGTTTACCAAATAGATAATATCTTATTTACATAGTGCCAGTGCCAACAGTCTTTGGTTCTAATATTAAATTAATTACACGTTTAATATTATGCATTGTGTGTAAAATATCATCCGTCAGTCTATCATAATTAGAAAATCACGTATGTATTATATAAAAGGACATCTAATAGATTAAAAAAAAACTTTTTGAGATCTAAGATTATTTATATATACTACGGACCTGTACATTATTCGTACGTCACTCAGATCAGCAATATAATTCCTTTTATTAAAACATAATTAAACTTAAATATTCAACGAAATCTTTGGAAATCATTTAGAATCCATTGAACATTTTATCATATAAGAAAATTCATATTTTTCTAAACATTATTCCGAGACATTTCTTAAAAGACACTATTTCCGTATACTTCACCAAAACAAAGAAACTTTTCTCCAGCCCTCGCCCCATCAGAGAAAATCGCAATCACACTTACGCGCCACAAAAAGTGCCGCCTAATCAAGGCACCGAAAATTTCCTATCGTCAGCGCTTCTGTCTTCTCCGAATTGCACGATCTCCCTTTGTCCGCAGGTAATTAGAAGCTTGCGGACGTTTGCCCCCTCCCTCTTTCTTTTTATCGGCAGCCCGAAAGCGTATCGAATTTCCTTTGTCATTTTCTGAACGCGGACGGGCCTGTTTAGGTAAAGCAGGGATCTCGATGTCAGGTACGTTTTTTCGGGTCTTTAGAGAACGTTGACGGAAAAGTAATACCTTATTTTTATGAAAATGTATAGAAAATAGAGTTATCTCTATCTTGATACTCTATTAATTAATGATTGATAGAAAAATATAGATAGTAATAGCTTAAGAACTTTGTAAATAAGTGACATAAAATTCTTATCGTATCTTTTACGTTAAAAATATGCAAACTAAAATTTTATCCATAGTTTCAAAAATTAGTATTCAAAGTTAGTACAATAATTACAATACTGCCTAAAAAACATGCAAAGTCTGCAACGGTTCGGCCTGACTTCGTATTAAACGTCTCCATGGAGTCTATTCTTCTGCGACATTATACCCCTCGTATCCTCGTACAAAGCCGAATTTAACGTGGCCTTATACGGAGACGCGATTAACTTTGGCTCGTCTTTGTGCGATCGAGCCGGGGCGCAAGTCGAGCGGAAAAAATGGCGAAAAACGCCGAAGAGGCCTATATCGCCGGGGACATCGGAAAGTTTCATCACTATCGCAAAAATGAAGTGCGCTACGCTTTGTCATCTGAGAGTGGTGCTTATGCCGGCTTTATTTTGCGGCGGAAGTTCCGACGCGAAGCGCTCGATGGGAGGCACTCGAAAATCGCTATTACTGTTTTAACGCTCGGCTCTTTATGTGCGCGACGTTATTCTCTATCTGCTTTAAAGCGTTAGGAAGTTAAACGTTTAAAATCATTTCGAATGAGTATTCTGAGCCGGAAATAAAAATCAATCGCAGATTTGATATATTTGGAGATACTGAATAATGTAATAATTCTAAATTGTACTTATTATAAATTTAGAAGTTCATATAAATAGTGGGTCTATTAATGGGATTGATTTATTTACTTTAGAATGTTCATATTTTCGACGATTTCAGAATTATGAAAATAAATAATGCGAGTAAAGCGTTTTAGAATGTTTACCAAGTAGTAATAAAATAAAATTTTCATTTTTAGAGAAGAGGTCAGTAGAGTATTTACTCTGTATAGCAAATAAAAGTATGAAACTAAATTAATATCCTTATATTCAAGTTTTCTAATAAAAATATTATCCAAATGTGTAAAACGAAATCATAGTAATTTTTTGCAATTCTAAACTATTAGTTTAGAATAATTAGAGATTCTCATAACTACCTTTCGAAATCATAAACATTCATTATTGTTTAATTCTAAATTATATACAGTACGCAATTACAAATTTCGAGATTCCAAACTTAAAAAACACTTTGATAACCTGATCTCCACCTGCAATTCGGTTTATTTTCAAAACTCCACTATCAATGTATTGAAAAAATTCATCGTACCGATCTACACAGAACAGCCTATAATCGCCAATTCTATACCACTAAAAAATAACCTATCCAAACTCTTGAACTCAAGCGTAATGCAACTGCATATCTCCGCGCGGCCAGCCCACCGATATGATTTGTCTCTCCCATATAGACGATCTCCTGCCGCGCGCATTAATCGCGCGAGGCGCTCTCCCTTTGTCATGCTAATGCCCAATCAGGCCGCGCGACCGGCGCCTGTTTGTCCGAGAAGCAAAGACTGTTTGCACATGGCTGCCGGTGCGGAGAGAGAGAGGAAATTGATTTTGCCTATGCTTATGTTTATTTATTGTGTCAGAGGGCGTTGATTTTGTCTTTTAAGATTATGCTCGGCGGAATAGGTTGAAATAGAAATTTGGAAAATTAGGGTTTCTATTTCGAAG